>JAPYZO010004697.1:0-11011 GCA_030522905.1 Torymus flavipes | reverse complement strand
AATGCAAAAATACTATAATTCATCTAAAAGTTAAAGTACATATTTTATGAAAAATAATAAATTCGGCACAGTGCGTAATTAATATGAATTACAAGTGGGATGGTTGATTCGTACTGATTTCATCAATAATTTTGGCAACGCCATGACGCAATGCCACAAAAATGACTAATTTAATTTGGAAAGGGCGGAAGTTTATTTATTAAAAACAAATTATTCGATCGCTTTTTAAATTTCCCGAAATCCCAATTGCAATTTAATATTTTATAATACCGTAATACGCTTTAAAATATAATTATAAAATAACTTTTTGGAATTCCTCGAGAGTAATGAAATACCATTTGTTATTTGCGCTCGCAGAGAACCGGGAGAGGAAATAACGGAAATCCGCAGAGCGCTGGTGAATCACGAGTGCGGCTCGAAAAAAGGAGTAAAAGTAAAGCTGCATTACGATGATTATCGCCGTGTCACATTGGAAAGTCGAGATTACTTTTACGCTCCTCTGCCTCTAACTCCTTTCGGTATTGCCGTTGTTTTGCCGCAGTACGGAAGGTACTACATTAAGGTAAGCTTATAATGATTTCAAAACTTCAATTATATCCGCGCCTTCTAATCTCGAATAGCTACAGCTATTTTTATAGATTAAAATGTTTTTTCAATAACCATAAAATTTTTTTCGCAAACTGATGAGAAAACAGTTTTATCGTTTAAACTTTCACTTCTTTAAAGTTCTATGACCATTATAGTTAATCCAATTATATAATCAACAGGTGAACAAGGAGATCGAGAGGTACAGAAATCGCAACATCTCGGACTACTTCATAGGTGAAAACTGGGGCATTCACCCGGAGTGGGTGTACTGCCGTTACCACTACCTCGAGGACCACGAGTTCGATACTCCCGAGGACGAGTTGCGCCACTTTCTCAAAATAATCGGCAACTTCTCCAAGAGCGAGGCCGAGCGATACCCCGAGCAGTACAAACCTTACGACCACAAACATGTCTCTACGCAGGTATAAGTACTTTCCACAAAATTCTTCATCTCACCAAATTTCTTTATTTAAGTATGTAAAAACATTGTTATTCCGCAGTCGTCGCAGTGCGGCGATGACGACCTGGACCAGGCGAACGCCGACGATTATGAGCCTGACTGCGGCAGCGAAGATCTGGAGGAAGAGGAGGAGGACTACAATCGCCACCTGAACGATCACTACTGCAACAAGGAGCTCATGGAGCTACTTATTATGGACGCCTACGCGACGAACGAGAGCTTCTCCGGCGAGTTTGAAAATGACTACGAAAGCGAGCTCATCAGTATGTATGACGTCTTTCTGCGCTTTGTAGCCACGCAGAGCGGACTCACCAGGTGGCAGAGGATCGTCAACGCCGACGTCGACGGGATGGAGGAGAGGATCAAGGAGTTTGCCAATCATAAGCGGGCCCTCGACGAACCCTGGTACAAGGGCGCGATATTCCAGAACGAGATCGACTCCGAGAGTATCTCCATTACCGGTGAGTACTATAAAATTTCCCTTATTACCGATCGTCATTTTCTCAATAATGAATGTACACCTTCTTTGTTGTAAAGTGCCACCAATCAAGGAACCAGAATCCGGCCTCAACGCCACGGTCACGATCTCCCTGGGCATTTTTCCCCGTGACAACGGCACAGTGGCCGCCGCCGGCGTCGTCGGCCTTCAGCTACCCATGACCGCGCTCTACCGCCAGTTCAAGAGCATCGTCGACGCCCACGTGCCCATACCCGGGCTGAACTGTAGCAGCGGTGTCGTTGACTGCTATCTGATCGATCAGAACGGCTACATCGTCATCTCCGATGCGCACAACCACGACGCCGGCAAGTTCTTCGGATCTCTCGACCAGACGGCGCCTATCATGCGAGAACTCGTGCGTCAAGGACTCTTTCACGCCGTTGACATTTACGATTACCTCGCCGTCTGCTACGATATCGTAAGTTTCCTTCGAGGGGGGACTATGTATTGTTTGGGTTAAACAAAGAAACAGTGATATAGTACACTAACAATAATTGATAACGTTATGTATACGTTATTTTCTAACGTTTCAACCATATATGGCTAATTATGTAAATTTTTTATTCAACTGTCGGAATTTACGTGAGTGTGGATTGTTTTATTCTCATTGAAATGTTTGCCTCGTTTGAATTTAGAAATAAGTAGAAATAACACAGAGTTAGATTTATTTGTTGCGACAATATTAGATAAAAACAAACAAAGCTTCGAGCTTTCAATTCGAGATTTTTTTTATAAATAGAGTTAGAAATGAATTTTATCGTTTATTATAAAATTCTTCAATATATTATTTTTCATGCATTATACTTTACAAAAATTTTAATTTTTTTCTCTCGTTTTTAGAATCACGAGAGTGCAGCTAGCATTCTGAGAAATCCATTTGCCTATATATGGAAACTTCTGACATTGTTATTTGCAAGGACACTGATGTTCATGTCAGAGATACACAATTTGCCTATGATACTCGCACAGGAGGAAATGATGGCCGAGGAGGAACCTGATTTCAAGAAGCCGCCGAAAATGCATAAAATAAGATACAACCGGCCATGCGACATGAAAATGACTCTATACATAGTCAATGTGACGAATTTAAATGGAAACTATACCAATGACCCCGACGATTGTGCACTGCCATTTTACGCGCAGCGTGTAAGTATACGAGAGATAATGATTCCTTCCAATTTTAACTTTTAAAACAGAAACAAGGAAAATTAATTTTTCATGATCCCTTTAGGTTCCGCACACGAATCTCCTACTGATAGTCGTAAAGACCGACCGGAGCAGCTGTTACGACAAGATGGACGTGAGGCCGTACGAAATATTCCCGTACACCATAGACGACAACGCGACCGAGCCACCCTGCCACAAGATCCCGCTGAACGACCTGTTTAGGCGGCGTCTGGAGCACTGCTTCACCCACCATCCGGACGAGGACGAGATCGAGGCCTGCGGTGGTGCCAGCGGCCTGACAGTGTCGATGCTTTTGTTTTTACTCGCGTCTTTGAGGGGTTTGCTTAAGTTTTTTTAACTAATTGTGTAAGTAAAATTCCCATTTTCTATGATGCTACGTAAGGTTACCCACATGCGCGAGTGTTACGCTAATAAGAATGAAAATCATGTACTTAACGCAGTTTTTTGTACGAGAAAGCTGTCTTTTATATATATATATATATATAATGTATGTCGTGCTAGTCCAATCGTCATATCACAAATGTTTTTATCTTCAAAGTTGTCCATTCAAAGTTTTATACCGAGTTTTCTGTCGATGGCATTTGTTTCTTTTTTAATTTATTACATAATTTATGATACATAATTTATTATATGCATTTGTTAATAAAAATAAGACAATAAAAGTTTATTATTGTTAAAACCAGCGTGTGATTTATTTATTATTATGTATAACATTTGGAAAAAGCCGTAACTTTTGCAAACACGTATATAGAGATGCGCATACAAGCACAGCTACACTTATCAATATTGATGTTAGCACTATCTGCGTTAGAACAACACCCGACACTGACCAACTGCGAACCTAAATATTGTCTCAAATCTCTCTCCCATCCCATGGTCAACCCATATCCCAGTCAGCTGTCCACGTTGCGCATCGCGTATCTCAGATCAACAACCGCCTCGTACTCGCGCACAAGTACGGGAGAGTGCGCGCGCACTCGCAAGCTCGCGCCATACCTAAGGGGTGGGGGATGACTCCCTCCGATACCGAAGAGAGGGCCACCCGCTGCTCTGGAGCTGAGCACAGTGTGTATGCGCGCGCGCTCGCGCTGATCAATAAAGCGCCGTTGTCGCCGTCTCTCTCTCTTGCACCACGTATAGGCCTGTCGTCCCTCCGCGCGTGTGTGTGTTGCGCGCGCGCGCACATCCACGGTGCTGCTCGAGACACGACGTGGACGAGGACGAGGACGTCGTCGCGCTTACAGGGCGCCGCGGGTGCGCGAGGAGGTGGCCCCCGAGGAGCGTATGGTCTGGATGAGCCGCGACGACGGCGGCTACTGCTGGCTGAGACGACGTGGTCGACGACGACGATGATGACGACGGGGAGGAGGAGGAGCCGAGGCTCGGCTGCCCTCGGCGCGGCCCTAGCGATCCTGCCGATGCTGATTGCGCTGAGCCTGCCGAGGCCAGGAGGAGCCGACGACGGCATCTCCGTCAAGACGTAAGTACCATATATAGAAATATAAGTATTTTTCCTTATTTCCTCGCGACAAAGCTCAAGCTCGAGCGCGTGTACGTATTGATCTTGGCGCGTGGACGCACGATAGATACGCGGAGGAGGACGTCTTCTCTGTCTCGCACGCGTTTTATATATACATCTGTATATATTTATTTCAACATAATTAAGTGCTTTTTTTCACTCTTATCGGCACGGAAATTCCGAATTTCGTAATCAAGCATACAATTATCGCTATAACGTGTCCTATAAGAAACTTGTTTACGCTGCGACAGCTTATTGGAATCGTCCAATTTATCTACTCTCTGCTCCTCTTTACCATCGACCTCGCGTCACCCCCACATCCTCCAGCAATCTCTTGATTGTTCCATGTAAAAAGAAAGATAGGGAAGGCATGCGCGCGCGAGGGAGGACGACTCATCGTACATGTCCTGTATATACTCCACATAGCGAGCAGCGCGCGCGCTGGGGTATTTGTGAATCGATTATGGGGCACGGCGAGAGAGAGACAGAGAGAGAGAGAGAGAGAGCGTGAATGTAGGTCTTTATGTTACCGGGACTTCCCTTCGCGTGCGCGAGGATTCTCGCGCGTCCTCGCGGTATATAACACGCGCGTTATCGCTTCCTGCGCGCCCGCCTCGCTCTGTCTCGCGCTATACACCGACACGTTGAACTAGATCCATTCTAATTTTCTCTCTGGCTTGCTTGTTGTTTCTCTCTTCTCGTAGACGAGGAACGCGTTGATTTATATTAGCGCTGTAATAATGCTGGGTTGGTTTGATGTATCGCGAATTGTATAGCTCGCGCGTTTGCGCCATCATCGTCGTCGTTAATTCGCCAACGCGATCGCGTGCTTTCTATACTTACTTAATTAACTATCGACACGGCATTATATTATATAACTAATTCAATCAATATTCAAAAGCTCGCGTACCTCAAACGTCGCCGCGACTGTACGCTGAGATATTATATGCACTTTAGTTTGTAGATTTATGGTAATTTTTCGAATTACGTATTTATACGATTTAAAAGTAATTTATAAATACTCATGCGATGACCGCTTGCTTTATGAACAATAGGCGATTTAAATTCGAAATGGTATAGGAGCTGGCTCGATTTCGTCTGCTATTGTTTTGACAAGGGCCACGGTTTTACCCGCAATGAGAATCGCTTATACGTAACAACAACGCACGCGCGTAATGTTGCAAGTGTTATACGGCGTCAGCAAAGTGGTTCGCGTGTGTGCTTATATACATATACGTGTATACACACACATGCATACGTTTAGAGTTTGCACTTCAAACTCTCTCTCTCTCTCTCTCTTCCTCTTTCTCTCGCTGCTCTCCTTCGATGGATCTCCTCAGAGGCTCGATAAGCGCATTATGGGCTCTTCAAAGTGCTGTGTTTATGCGCTCGTTGTAAAACTGACCGTATTAATAGACCTTTACGACTCTCATCTTAATGTCAATGCAAGGGTGGAAAACGGGGTCTAGGATACGTGCACGATCATGACGAGTGATAATAATTCAGTTCGGCACTTAATTTCCGAGTTGCTCTCTTTGTGTGCCGAGTAAAATGAACGAGCTTCCCTGCAGAGAACAATGAAAGGTTATCTTTATGTCTGTGAAGAAAGAAATTATTATTCGAACGGGAATGCATATTTATAACTACTATAAGAATTATTTATTGGATTATAAATTCTGCTCTGTAAAATATTGATTATCTTGGCACCAATTACTCCAAGTTATTTTGAATTTCTATTAGGTATCTGTTCCGACGGATTTGGAAGTCCGTCGAACATCCAGTCATGCTTTCAAAGATGAAAATAAAATTGAAATAACGAAAAATTCAATATCTAAATCTGGATCTATAGAAATAAATGAATTCGCTCCGTTAATAATATATTTAAAAATAAATTTATATGGAAATACCAGTCGTGCGGTATAATGTTTGGAATTTAAAAAAGCGAGGTCCAAATTCTAATTCGCAAACTTTGCAAAACTTCTATATATTTTATACCAATTTCTCTTCACAGTGTCAAAGCATGGTCGGACAAACTTGGCTTCGAGCTCCGGGAGCTCGGCACCTACGTGACGAACATCGACAAGTTCCAGGAGAACTGGAACCAGGATGTCGTCATAAAGATCAACGATGGTAAAGTTCTTGTCGAGACCATTGCCAAAAAGATCGAATGGATGATGAACTCCAAAGTGGAAGCTATACAGGTTGGGCATTAAAAACATCATATTCTCTAACTCTGTTCTTGCAAATTGAAAAGGAATGAGACGAAATTGAAAAAATAAATTTTCACAGCGCATTATGGACGTGGCCGAGTTGTCGGCCCTCTCGTCTTCGACGTCCGAAGCACTGCGCGAGCCGGTAGACGACAAGTACGAGTATAAGGATGCTAAGAATTACACGCATATAACGACCAACTACAGCGAGCATTTCGGCGGCGACGTCAATCTTAGCTATTCCGCCGTGCACGTACCGACGACCGTCTACGGCAAAGCCAAGGAGGTGCTGCGCGCCATACGCTGGTCCGAGGAGCTGGATAACACCTTCAAAAACAATTATCGTCTCGATCCCTCGCTGTCCTGGCAGTACTTCGGCAGTTCGACGGGTTTCATGCGTCAGTATCCGGCCATTAATTGGAGACCAAACGGTAGCGATCCACACGACCCTGATCTCTTCGACTGTCGTACGAGAAGTTGGTACATCGAGGCGGCGACGAGTTCCAAGGATATGCTGATCCTCGTGGATACGTCCGGGAGCATGACTGGCATGAGAAAGGAAATCGCCCGACATGTGGTCAATAATATATTGGACACCCTGGGGAATAATGATTACGTCAACATCATCAAGTTTTCTAACGTCACGGAACAGGTAAGTTCTTCCATGACAATTAGTGCATACCCCATAATTCTACTTGTACAAACTCTAACCAACTATGTCAATCCAGGCGGTGCCGTGCTTCGGCGATAGTTTGGTCCAGGCGAACCTGGCCAACATCCGCGAGCTAAAGAACGGCATTGCTGAGATGAATACCGAGCGCATTGCCAACTTCTCCATGATCCTGACCTACGCGTTCGAGCTGCTCGAGGATTTCCGTATGATGAGACGCGGCGCCTGCTGCAATCAGGCTATCATGCTGATCACGGACGGTGTGCCCGACAACTACAAAGAGATCTTTCAGCGCTACAACTGGGCCAGCAATCCCGACAACCCCGACATGGCCGACATGCCCGTGCGTATCTTCACCTATCTCATCGGCAGGGAAGTGGCGGATGTAAGAGACTCGAGGTGGATGGCGTGCGCGAATCGTGGATACTTTGTTCATCTCTCTACGCTCGCTGAAGTCCGAGAACAGGTTCGTCGAATTTCTAGTTAAACGGCAATAAATTATAGGTCCGATGAATATTTTGCTATGGGATGAAATGATTGATCTGATTTTTGTGCTTCCCAGGTTTTGAATTACATAGCGGTGATGGCACGACCGTTGGTTCTCAACCTGACGACTCATCCGACGATATGGACGCCGGTTTACGCGGACATTGCCGATCCCAAGATCACCGACTGGCTGTGGGACAAGAAGGAGAGATATGATCAGAAGGAACGGTACTGGATATACCGCAGGAACAAGAAGCTCAAGTACTTGGACAATGAGCTCAACGAGTATACCAGGAGGAGTAAGAAGAATCCCAACCTGGCCGGTGACATGTACAAGTACCGGCTGATGACGTCGGTCAGTATGCCGGTCTTCGATCGTCGCGAAAACGCGGTAAGTTGATTCTTTGAGCTTTAAGTTACTAACGTCTAACGGGGAATGTTGAAAACAGTGATATCGCTTACTTCAGATGATATTAATTAACTATATGGAATAATTGAACTATTTTTTATATTTAAAAGCTAAATTACAGAGAATTGTATTATTTAATTCGTTTTTAGACTTATTTTTGCAATTTAAAAAAAATATTTTTATTATTCATGAGCGCGAAACGAGACAGCGTAAGAAATTTCGGATTAAATATCATTCATTCACTTTTGCATTTGTTTTTTCAACTTTTCAAGTCCTCCCCTTTAATCATTGTTTATTCGTTAAAGTAACTCGATAAACTAATGAAATATACGAGAAAAGATACAAAAATGAGGTGTCAGCAATGAGTATATTGCCGGATTGTCTCAAGTCCATGTTTTTCCGCAGAACATCACAGAGCAAGTGCTGGTGAAAAACGCCTACTGGGTTACACAGACGAGAGAGGTTGGCAGCCAAAAAAAGCAAAGCGAACGCAACAAGTTGATTTCGATGCATATAGTACCCCTGTATCATCTTTGCCCTTATTTATGCTCGTATATACTAGTTACTTCTCTTCGCATTTCTCTTTAAAGGTTAAAACTGAAATCATTTACGTTATTGAAGAAATTATGCAAAATTTTTTTTAATATGTTTTTCATAGCAATTGATTTTTTGTATTAAACTTGATTATTTGGGTACAGTAAACTAACTCTTCAAATTTTTTCATCATTTATTTTATCAATTTATTTGTTGTAATCCAAAGAAAAAAAAGTGCGAAGGAAGGTGTAGTAATATTTAGGTCCACGTTCGTCTATCTATTTCTATTTCATTTTTTTTACATATTTTAGTACATTATTAAAGTTTAGTTGGAGAAACATTAGGTAGGATATTTTTAGGAACAGTTTTATTAGTCATCCCTTTTGCCCTAAAGTTTTTACGAGTAGAAAAAGGCTCTATTATCCCCGTCGGATTGTCAATAAAACAATTGTCGATCCTAGTAACAATTTTTTACCTTTAACAGCCAATCGTAGACGATGTTGCAGTGGTTTTTTACATAATCTAATATTATATTTTACAGTTTATAAATATTATTATTAATGTTTTATTAATGTTTTTAAAATATTTTATAAAAGTGCCACTCGACTAATCGTACATTATACATAGTTTTGATTGCTAAATTTTTTTTAGATAACTGTAGTGTACGATATATAAACATAGTATCAATTCACTAACCATTACAAATATCAACGCATTACACTTATACTATACTAGTTAATATTGTCTTTCAAGTATGGAGTTATTGAAATTATACCTAAAGAAATATCCATCGTAATGATTTGTGAATTGAAGGAGAAACAACGCTACACATTGTGATTTAGATTAAGAATTTCTTAGGCTAGTTAACGTATTTTTTATAAAAAGTTTTAACATTAATTACATTGAATTTATTATTTATTGTTGTCCTTAACAAAACAGTAGTGAGTTTTGAAATAGTTGATCGTATATATATTAACATTACATAAACAAGCGCTCGAGTTGGCGTGATTATTAAAAAATCGTATTTACATTATATTGAAATTATAATACCTAGTTTACTTATTCGTTGATTAATCTAGAAGTGTGTGGTTTTTAGAACGATTGATTATTATTATTATTATCATTGATCTAGAACTTATTTGTTTATTTATATTTTTATTGAAAATGACATACAGTAGTTACATGCTTCTGGTTATGCGAGTTGTTGATAAAAGGCCACGACGGCAATGCACATTTTATGGTGCGAATTTCCGTCTGCCAGCATTCGACACTCGGTCAGGCGAGATTTTGCTTATTCAGCGGTGAATTTTGAATTTTGCAGACGAGGATAGCAAACTTACTCGGGGTTGCCGGCACCGACGTCCCGGTCGACGACATCAAACAGCTCATGATGCCCCATATGGTAATACGTAAACAAGATTTACATTCTGTTGAATAAAATCGAACGAAGATAGCCGAGAATTGAAATAATAATGCTTGGATTTTCATTTGTAGTTGGGAGTTCACGGTTATGCGTTTATTGTCACTAACAATGGCTACGTTATTACTCATCCCGATTTGAGGCCTGTGGTATGTTTACTAGAAAAAAATATCTAGACAATTGGCGTACAGGTGTAGCACGTTCGGTTTACTTTAAAATTAAATCTTCTTCTTCCTAGTTCCAAGGAATTTTGAAACCAGCTTATAACAGCGTCGATATGGCGGAAGTCGAGTTGATCGAAGGTGACGAAGTCTCCAGAGAATTCAACGAATTACTTTTAAAGGTCAGATACACTTAAATGATGAGTGTTGATTTCGATTTGACTTAACAAATTTAGTACAATTTAATTATTTTTTATTAGTTTCGGGAAGACGTCGTCTACCAAAAGAATCATAGCGACGCCCATATGTTTACAAAGTATCATTACGACAACCTTGTAAGTGGTGGCACCTATTACTTTTTAAAAGTAGTTTTCAATTAATAATATAATAGAAGACGCCCTTCTATTTGTTGGGCGGGTCGTTTTTTACTTTTCAACGTATGGTAATGGTTCAATTCTGGGGTCTCATATCTTTTTATTTCAGAGACGCGTTGGCAAAATGAAAAGAAAGTACGATTCTGCCCGAATTGGAAATACTCCATTTACGGTGGTGGTCAGTTTGCCTATATTCAATCCCAGAGACACTACGTATCGCGTCCATGCACCCAAGGACGTGCGTCGCATGAAATTCGACGGTAATTAATTTAAGTTTAATTACAAAACCGAGAAGATTTTCGATAATGCAATGGTAAAAATAATGTTTCCAAACACACATTTCTGTAGACGCTTTATTGAAAGTAATTTATTAGTTATATGCAAGGGGATGAATATAGTAACTTTTTATCATTGCTAATGAGAAAATCCCAAGTTCATTGTTTTCTATACGTTTGAATGAATACATTTACAGCGGGTATAGGTGCAGAAAAAT
>JAPYZO010004696.1:0-21960 GCA_030522905.1 Torymus flavipes | reverse complement strand
CCATAAGAAAAATTGATTTCGTCGGCAAAAAAGTTTGGCAATCAGAAAACCATGTACATGAATTTTCTCATATTCTGGGACCCCCGAAGAATTGAAAAAATGCTGTGTGGTAAGTGTGCCCCAACAAAAATTTATTTAATTTTTTCGACCCCGTTTTTAGATATAAAACCGTAGAATTGCACATATACGTCTAACTAATGTATACTGAGTTTTATATCACCTAGCGCGAATCGTAAACCAGTTCTTAGCTATAAATTAATTATTACTCACATTATAAAATGCACAGATATACACACCATCATCTTAACTTTGCAATGTAATCTATCTACGACTTCTTACATCAAACCTAAAAAATTCTCTCCCTTCCTCTCTGTCAACCGCTCGTCTGCATTACATATATACCTATACCTTTCCACGGCGAATTCCCATTCACCCTCGCGAACAAAAAGCGCGCGTCGAAAAAAACTTTCCTCTCCATTACCAACGCAATTACAGCAAGCCTATACTCTCTCCGCACCTGCGCGCTTGCGGAAAACTTACCTTCTACGTCCGTCAATTGGTGGAAGAAAAAGTCCAGCTCTCCGCAGGATTCAATTAAGAATTTCCATGGGCTCGTACGTACCTATATAGCCAAGACAATGTGAGAGAGACTGGGTCTAATTGAATTGAAAGAAATTCGCGTGTTTTCGAGAGAGAGAGCTTGGGATTTGCATTTTAAGCGAAACGAGCGAGGGCTAGTGTCGTCGTGAGGTTTTTTCGGTTGTGCGGCGCGGCGAGCGGCTAATTGGATTAATTCGTTGATTACAGGTGGCGAAATACCATGTATCCGGTCGCTTGATCAGTGGATTGGTTTACCTTTGTGGGAAATTAAATCTGGGAAACGTATACTTCTATGAGGTACTTGTGTATTATACATAAAAAATAGTACTTAGTGAGGAAGTGCTGCACAAATCCTCAAAAGCACTCAAGCACCGATTACACGGACCACCCCATCCTCCGTGACCCAATACCACAACCCCTATCATAACGCATACACCACACAGACATCACATCATCATCATCATCCCCCGAACAAACCGCGAAACAGCCCCGTTAATATATTCGTGTACGTATATAACCCCATTCCAAGTATCATCGTCACCCTCGCACTTAGCGCTCCACTTATATCCCCCCGGAATTATTGTGACCATTCTTCCGGGGATATAAGACCGACATTGACTAATGACCCGCGGGCCGTCGCACTGACACACATCTCACGCGAGAGCGGTGTGTTTTATAGCGGAGGGTGAAAATAAATATGACCGGGGATTTTCAATGGTATTATGTGTACATTTCAGGAGTTCTCCGGATGGTAATTAGCCGTAGCTGTATGATGGACCGTTGGTTTAGGATAGAGTGTACTTATGGAAGTATCTCAGGTATGTCGAGAGCGCTACAGTGTTTACTCAATCCGGACGCGAGAGTTATTTCACGTGTGTGTGATATCAAAGGGTTGCGGTGTGATGGTAAAAATGAGCCGCCGGCGGGTAGTTTTAGAAGGGTTATTGAAATAGTCGGGCCGCTTGGTAATTCAATTTTCTTTGGTATAATTGAGAGAGTATTTTAATTGAACGTAAATTGAAAATTACAATAGTAAACGTAATAAAATTGATATGGGAATGTTGTACGTAAATTCAGTGCTTCTAGAGTGTTGTGATCAGTAAAGAGTAATATTAGTTATTATAGGCGTATAATACTTACCAATTTGTCATTCATTAACCCACTAATAAAATTATATAAATAAACAGTTATTTTTGATTGATCATCATTCTCAATACATCATACTATTGAACTTGAAAAAAAACAATTTTCCGAAATTTATGTTAGAACAATGAAAACAAAATAAAAATCCAAATCAACTCAGCCACACTGACAAAAATAATAACTCGAAAAAAAAACAAGGATCAGGTTATAAGGACAGGTCGATTGAAAAAAAAAGACTAGCCAGAAACGCAGCTTTCTATACAACCCGTTTATTATATAAGCTTGAATCATATATTAAATAGAACGCGCGTTAAAATATACAACTCAAGTTTTTATGTCCGAAGGTGTACACGCGCACCTTCGTCTCACCTCCTCTCAACACATCAACATCCTCATCATCATCCTCGTTTTTTTCTTTTTTTTCAACAGGCGAGCCTACACATACATTACATATACATATAGACGCGGTATTTCTGAAAAAATAATATACACTATACAGCTAGCTATGACAAATTAAATATTATATATCCGCGGCGGCCCTACCTATATTATTTATATAATATGCGTGGTTTGCTGCGCGGGTATATGTGTGATGCGCGCCGCTATGCGCCAACCCCTTGCTACATTATATTATACGCGCCTCGCTCTGATCAAGAGATCGCCATACGCAGAGGAGGAATTGACAATTTTTATGTGTGTACGTGTGGATGTGTGCAAGGGGGCGCACGTGCGCGATCGAGGCCGGGACGCACGGTTTGCACGAGTTTCCTTGAACACATTCTTTCGTTTATTTATTTATTTTTTACTTCTGCTTCTTCTTCTTCTTCTTCNNNCTTCTTCTTCTTCTTCTTCATCTTCTTCTCTATTACATATCAACGACGATTCCGCGTTTATTTATAACCATTATCGTTATTAATTATTTATTCATTATTATTATTATTATTATTCGTCCTTGCGCGAGCTAGATTTACAATAGAGCGTGTGTGTTTAGCTGTTCAGCGCTTTTTCCCTCCTTATCCTCCTCCACCAACCCCTACTTCTTCATCCTCATCTCTCGCAATTAATTACTTATATTTTTATATATACAAATATGCTTCGCGTGTGTGCGTGTGCGCGTGTATATTATATACGTGGCTTCTCTCGTCATCGTCGCTGTTGTTGCGTCGTACATGATTAATAAAAAAAAAAAAAAAAAAGAAAAGAAAAAAAAGAAAAAGGAGAACGTGTGGCGTCACTCTGGCGGCGGGCCCCTCTTCGCTCGTTTATTTTATCTTTTACTTTTGTTTCTTTTGTTTTAACTTCGTCGTTGGGATCTCGTTCACAGCCATTATCGCTTTGCTATGGTCAATCAGTTATATATTTAGGTATAGTAGGCGGCGGTTGTCTGTGTCTTTTTGTAAGTGTATGTGAGATGTGTGTGCGCGCGATGCGAGAGATACAGAGAGCAAAGACGCGATAGTCACGAACAAATAGAATGCATATACGTATGTAAGTATATGTGTGTAAATGTTTGTTAGTTCTCTATTGTCGTATATGGACGTCGAAGAGGAGGGCCGCGATGTAGTGACCATCGTACGCACACACACACACACACACACACAGACCGCTGGTCGCGCTCTACGATAGGCTCGATACACAATTATTCTCATTAATATATATATATATAATTTGTCGTCGACGATAAAATTGACCTCGTGTAGCTCGATCCGCTCTGCACACACGGTATACAGCTATAGCAGTTTAACATAACTTTTTCTTCTTACACACACACGCACATGCACGCACACACACACACTGCCGCGCGTACACATCACGATTAGCATAATTTTCGTTATCATTTTGATTATTCTCTCTCGTTGCGCACGCGAGGGTATTACACACATGAGTAGTAGTAGTATAGTAGTAGTAGTAGTCGCAAAACATGATTGTCCTACACCGGCGCGATCGTCTATTTATGTATATGTATATAATAATATATATATACCCTAAAACTCGGCGCAGCTGAAGCTCGTCATATTTTTATATCTGTCTGTCGCGCGCGGGGCCTCTAAACGATTATAACATACGGATTTTTCATTTCACTTTCTTCGTTTTTTTTCATCTAAAAATTCATTTAGTTACTTTTATTTTTTTGTTGTTTCGTTTACCTAAAGCCTTACGATTATACTAGACGTACAGTGGTTTTGTTAATTTTTTTCCCCGTTAACTTTGTTTCCCCTTCGATAAAAAACGTGTATTTCAGTCTATTACGTTGTGTACTTTTCGTCCGGAAACTACTTTGATTGTTATATTCGATATATATGTATAATATGTATGTATATATATTTATTTTTACTTTAAATCGGTAACGGTAAAAAGAAAGTTCTCGACAACAAAAAAGCTCTCCTCGCGTAATAAACTGAAAAACACACATACGCACACCGGCGAAAAATAAAAGCGCATTTTTCTCCTCTCCCTTGTCTATACTCGCCTCTGTGCCCGTACATATCCTCTCCACGTCCACACTCACTCTCGCTCGCTCTCAAATGTGTGATGAGCGCGCTCATGCGCACGCGGCTTCAAGAAATTGTATACAATAAAAATATTTACATGTTGTGCAATAAAAATCTCACGTATCCCGAAAAGGGATGCATCGCTCGCTCGCTCGCGCGTACATATATTCACGTATGTGTACGCGCAGCGCGTTTATAATTGAACTACAAAGTTTTTTTTCTCCACACACGTGCTGCTTTTTTTTTATTTATTAATCCTCAATTCTTTCAATAAAATCTTCGCTTCGTCGGCGCGTTCGTTGTGTAAAAAAATTAATATGAACTTGAACACACTTGATTACAAAGTGCGTCGGTTTACGTCTTACGATGCGGTATAATAATATATATAATATATAACAACTCTATAATTACACAATTTATCCGGGTTCCCGTTTAAAACGCCATCGATGGTTTTTTGTTATCATTTTATTCTCGCTAACACACAATATTTTGTTTGTTTTCTCTACACTCGTTGATAATTGTTTATGTAATAATAATATATATCATGTATTCTATATCCATAGTACTTTTGAGGTTTTGCCATTTGAGATTTTTTCTGAGACAGCGATATATATGTTCTCCCTCGTGTTCTCTAGCTTTTTATTGTCGAATGAAATAGTCGTTTTTCCGGCACGGTCGAGAGTAAAAAGAAGACTCGGCTGTTTTGCGAGTGTAAATTAGCTTTTTTCAAAACTGTTTTTCCAAAAAGTCACTTGTCTTCCAAAAGGTACAAAAAATCTATACTTAAAATTTTCAAAAGAAGCAATTTCCCAAAACAAAAAGAAAACCAGTTCGCGTCCTCTTTTCACTCTCCCCGCGTTGGGTTTTTAGGATGAAACGTGCGCGTTCCCCACGACCGCATGTCGCGTTACATATAGGCATAGTGTTTCTTTTTTTTCGTCTTCTTCTTCTTCTTCAACTTCTGTTGCATTTTGACAAAGTGACACCCACCACTTATCACAACATCACGTCGACGTTACATATAGACGCATACGCATTCGCACTGACGCACGCACTCTCAACTCTCTCCCATTTTTTTTTTCTTACTTTCATCCCCCCTTTCATCATCATGTCTACTTCGATAATCCAGCATATGGGTTAGTCGCATAACATACATAATTACTCTTAGCATTTATAATAATATAAACAATAATATTAATGATCATAATAATAATAATAATAGCAATATTTTCGTAATAATAAAATAATATTTATATATGTAATCGATTTCATATATATATAATATATATAACGCTTAATTTCTTGTATATCTCCTATATTCAGCACTTTCACATTTTATTTACGCCTATTTATTTATATCTATATTCATATATAATATATATTCATATATCCATACGCTTAATATGTATATATATAACGCGTGACTTGACACTTTATGAGGTTACTTTCTTGGACAACAGAGATCGTTGTATATCGTGTTTTATGCATATATATTATATATATGCGTGTCCGTACGTGTATGTATGTATGTTTGTCTGTACGTGTATATGTAACGTGTATTATACGCTTATACGCAGAACGACAACACTGACCTGCGAGTCTCTACTTTCGATGATTATGCCTAATATATTTATGTATAATATGATATAATTATAATGTTAACATACCTATATACGCTTTACAATTACAATTACACTCGTCTGCGCGCACTATATATGCTGTGTGTTGTCCGCCTGTGTATGTATGTGTGTATATATCTCTCTACTATGTATATTATACATGTATATAAAATAAAAAAAGAACGAAAGAAGAAACATGAACAACGCAAACGACGCGAGCGCGGGGGATGTGACGACAACAACAAGAAGCGCGCGGAATGCTCGAACGAAACAACAAGAAAAACTACCTGTGTGTATGTATGTGTGTGTGTATGTGTGTGTGTATTACGGGTGTTACTGCTGCTTATTCTTAAAAATTGACTTGTCGCGTCTCTGTCTCGTTGTTTCTATTACATAATATATATATCTAATATATATCGCAGGGCGGGACGGCGGCGCGCAGGAACACCTTATACATATATAGAGGGAAGAAGAGACGCTCTCTTTCTCTCTCTCTCATCGTCGTCATTTTTATCACACGACGATGATGTGTATACACTATATTTTTTTATACGATACACACAACGTGTCCCATGTATGTATAAATATATATATGTATGTATATATTTATAATATTTATATTATATATGCACGTAGGTGTGTCTATATATATTTATGTATAATATGTATATAATAATATGGCGAAGGCAGTTGTAGAAGCTCGGCGCGAAGCTCATCTCTCTAGTTAATTTTTCTTTCTTCCTCCCCTTCACACACACGCGCACATATGCACACACTTGAGCACCTTACAAAATTCACGAAATGTCCATTTTCTACGTGTGTGTGTGTGTGCATGTGGCTGTAGTTTTTTTTCTTCTCCTTCTTGTTCACGTGTAGACGAAGAAGCGTTTAGTTATAGTTGTATATTAATCGCCGTGCCGCCGACGCCGCCGTTTTTTTTTATATAGTTGACGATTTTTCGAGCGCGTTGTGTGTATTATTAGTGCAGACCGGCGTCCGTGAAGTACGTATATCGTCGCGCTCTGTCGTGGTTATTCCTGTTCCTTATCACAAGTCGCACTCCTCTGGCCTCTGCGAAGCTCCGCTCGTCTGTAACATAATGAAAATGTGGCTACCTTAGAATGATTTTGTCTGTAATATTATATAATTAAATGTATATTAAGGTATGTTTCTGTTTTGTGAAATCACGAAGATTTCTAAAAGTTAAATAAATCTATTTCAAACAGCTTTTGGTAATTATATACTAAATAAGCTAAATTTCTCATGGCATAATTCTCGTAAGCTTATTTTTATCTTATATATTAGCAAAAAGAAACTATTTGCAAATAATATTTTTCATAATATCCCAGTTTATAGAGGCATGGAGTATGGAATACACTTAATATTGACATGTGATGTCTAACTACAGTAGTGTCTATATAAGTTTAAAAGTACTATGAAATCTCGTTAGCTGAACTTTGTTAAAACAATTTTCTCACTTATTAATCAACTTTGAGCTCACTTGTAATCTTTTTGTTTATGGTATACATTGTATACGATACATTTATAAGTAAAACAAAAGAAAAATATCCAATTATCGACTCAAAAATAGAGCATCAGCATTAAACGTCACTTACTACTAAAACCATACGAAAATTTTCCCACCTTTCTCCGACGATCCTCATACACAGAACCGTCAATTCTTCGTCACAAAAAACCCTACACCGCGACCTACCTAAATCCCACACTCACACCCCCACCTACCGCATCCCTAAATCGCGTGGGTGGAAAAACTTCCGTGCAGCCGCGATTTACGGCTCAGCCTGCGCCGCGAGGGCGCAAAATTAGCGGGGCGTCATTACTTTGTTTATGAGGACGCGAACGCGCGCCGACAAGCCCGATATTTAGTGCGCGCGAAAGCGCGAGAGGAAATCGACGCGCGCGGCCCGCGAGTTTTATGCATCTCGATCCGTGCGGTCCTTTTTTCCTCGCGTTCGCGTTCTGGTAAGCTGCCAGAATGCAAGTGAGCGGGAGAAGAGGTTTTTTGGAACGCTGGTATAATGCCTAATTAATCGGCCGTTTGCCGCGTATACTCGAGAGTTTTTCCAGATGTGCCGGTGATAGGGATTTTTTGTTTCTTTGTCGGAGGCGAAAAAGTTGAGGATTCGTATGATGATTGTCTTTTTTATAAGAAATCTTTTTATAAAAAAGTATAATTCACCTGCTTTTTCATCTATAGGTATAAATTTTTCAACTATTTTCTTTTTTAGAAAATATAATATTATTTGTGATAAACATCCTTATATTAACTTAATGTATTAATACGAAATCCTAGTATTTTTGTAAATACATGAAAATAAAATTGTTTTCCTAAAACCAGAGTAATTATATATACGATAATAATTAAATGAATTGTTATTTACTTACATATTATACACTAACAGGGGAAACTTGAATTAAGCTAATTTTATATGGGTTTATAATAAAAGTTATTATTATTATTATTCGACAATCTCGTGGGTATATTTTAATTTTCGGATTTCGAAGCTTTAAATCCCGCTAATGTAATTATTGTTAAACTTCATTATCATACTTCTTATTTTAAAATCCAGCGAATTTACATTTCGATAGAAATGTAATAACCTACATGCATTACGTTATACGTCAACGATTTTATGTACAAACGCAGACACACACACATACACATCTGCTCGAAATCGCGAATAAATAAACAAATACGCTCGTATTACTTCATTTTTGCGTTTAAAGCTGTTTGCACAGGGCATTCTTCCGAGAACTCAAAACGACCGAATAAAAAGTAGACAAAAAAGAATTTTTTAATTGAGAGAAATATCGCGAGCGGCGCCTGCTATCCCGCTTTTTTCATTTTCGGAAAAACACAAACGGGGTGTAAAATGTAATACGAAAAACCAAACAGGGCGGGAGGTGGTCAGTGTAAGAGCGAAATCGAAAAACAGATCGTCGATGGTTAATGCATTTTCGAAAATCTTCGACCCGGAAAAATTTTTATTTGAGTAAAATGTGAAACTATGAGTCAAAAAAACAAATGTTTTTTTTCGGTGCTCTTTATGGACTAATGAACAAAAGCTTTTCTGAGAAGTAAAATATTGTAATAAAAATTCCCCATGAAAATTCCGCGAAGGGTAAATATTTTCCCATTCGTTTTACGCCTTTCGCATTCACGTTATTATTTTACCCTGTAAATTACAAAATATTACACGCTTCTTAACGCGCAATATTTTATACCATACTAGATCAAACGCGCGCGGAGATAAAGTATGCTTTGAATGCAAATTTCGAAATAAAAATAAACAAATATACACATAGCTACAGCTTATGACAACGCTGCCAACCAATTAGATTGCGAATAAAACGCTAAGGATTTGCACTTTCGACCAATTATTTCCCAAACGCAACTAATCGCTCACCCCCCTTACCTCCATAAACCGTTAAACCCCCGGAAATAACAAAGAACCATATCGAAACAAAAAAAAATACATTCTCCGCATCCCCGACAACTCCACAAATATCTAAATATCGAATCGGACACTACCGTAACTCAGGCATTAGCCAGCTCCGCGTGCCGGCATTTTTCCGCGCGCTTCCGAAATCCGCGACACTTTATTAAGAAAGACAACCGACCGAAAATTTGCGCGTGAAAAAAGGCCCGCGCGAAGGCTATTGAATTACTCGCGTGAGTTACAGCCGCGCGTCGATATTTTATCGCTTACTCGCTTTTTAAAAATCGGCGCGCGAGAAAAATTACTGCCGCCGCCGCCGCCGCCGCCGCCGCGACGCTTTTTGGCACGTGCAGAGCGCGAAACCTCGCGTTTGTTTTTTTTTCGCATGTTTCCCGATGCAGCAGCAGCCGGTTCGCTTCTTTTATATCTGTCGAAATTTTACAAAAATTCTTTCGCTAATCCATTAGCCGACGAACTGTTATATTTTATTTGTCCGCCGACGCCGTGGTCGTAACTTTTTTTTTTCGGCAGCGCGCGCATGCCGAAGGAAATAGAATTACAAAAATTTGCCTATCAATTTTCGGGGAATTCCCGGAATGTCGTTGGTTATGTTTTTTGCATATAGAAATGCGCGTGCTTTGTGCGTTTTGTTCGCTCTATACCTGTCTTCTAGTGGGTATAATAGAGATTGTGTCGAGGGGGGAAAAAACATACGCGCGGTGGCGTTTGTTTGGCAACAATAGATGGACTATACGTTGTTTACCGGATTTTTCACAAGTTTCTAATTTTGGTGTAATTAAGTTTTTTAGCATTTTAAAATTAATTAATAATATCGTAATTTTTGGTTTAAAAAGTGAGAACGTGTTTTGAGAGAGAGAATTGGATTATTCGAACAATATTTATTCAACGCTAACTTACAGAATGAGGTTTTTTTTACAACGCATCGCGCGCTTTTCAAAGCACAGTACAAGCTCGTAAGTCCACTTTTAATAAACGCGTGTACCTACTAGGTACTCGTGCAAAATGCATGGGATTCCTATCTAACTCGTGCGCGGCTGGGTTAGAACTGTATATCTCCGCTCGTCCTAATGTAAAGAATTTATTTCTTTAATTACCGAGGGGGTCACTGAGCCGCTTCGCGATAGAAAAAATATTCGCTGTGTAAATGTACTTGCATGAAATGAAAATTAAATAAGGTAGAGTAAAGCAGAAATTTTTCATTAATTTTACAATGTTTATGAAAATATTTACAAGATTATACGATAATTTCTACCCTCTGTGTATTTTTTGTTTGTTTTATAATTCTATAATTAAATTTTAAGCCCATGAGCATGTACTTATTGAAGAAAAGTTATTATATTAAAAACCACAGGGCCTTAGTTTTGATTTTTAACGAATATAAAAAAAACTTTCAAAATCCACATTTATAAAAAATAAAAATATCATTTACTACACGGAATAGATTTTTTCTTAAACCGAATCGTTCGGAAGCATTTAAAGGATGATTTGATTGGTCTGTATCATTTGATTTTCTGCTTAAAAAACGTATATCTAATTATCTTACCATTTAAACTAGTTAAAACTAACTCATAATTACACCCAACCGAGATAAAATTGAAATATTAAAAATCCAAACCATTTCCAAAGTTTATTACAAATTACCATCATCCCCTTGCCGGACCAAACCAGAAAATCATCCCCCTCTAACACTCCAACTCCCTCAACATCTCACCGATCGACAGATCCCACCCTAGATCCCTCTCCTCTGCCCTTTATATCAACCTCTTCTAACTTCTTTCTCTCTCTCTCCTCGGCCATAAACAAGACCTCGCACTCTACCCCTACAGGCGGGGCAATTCGATTTCACCCCTCTACAACTCCACGTGGCCGGGCGTCGCGACGCGCCGTCTCGGCGCCAGCCGACACTTACGCTCTCCTGCCCTCTCTCGCTCGCGTGCGGATTTGACAAAAATCTCGGGGGATTAGGCAGGGGCCAGCTGGACGCGCGGGGGTGGAGTGAGAGAGAGGAAAAAATGATGCTGCGAGCGCGTGTTACGTCAGCGTCTTTCGTGACCGGACCCAAAGCCAAACTTTCTATCTCTTCTCTCTCGAGCGACAACGCGCAGGATATGTGTGTGCAGCTTCTTCGAGTGCCGGGCGCTTTCTGAAATATTGGACGGAGGTTTCTTGCAGCTGCTGGGAAGAAGGAGGTGGAGGTAGTGCTGGTGGTTTCTTTTTGAACTGGAGTGAGAGAAGAATGGAGCGCGAGCTTTCGATTTTAGAAGACGCGGCGAGTTGAGGAGCGCGAAGTCTGTGTGATATCTGGTTAACCCGCTTTCGATGCCGTTGCATATTATATAGGTTTGAATTTTCGAAATTTCTGATCATTTTTTGGCGACACCGACTTTATTTTATAAAAATAACCTCTTACCAAAAATTTTGTTCATAATATACGCTAAATACCGAAATATCTCATGATTTTTCATCATAACCCAAGATTGCGCAACACTGCCAATTGAAAAACAAGCCAATTAACAATCTCGCGCGGCCGCAGCCCGATATACATACCACACCGCACTCACTCTCTCTCCATAAATCCATCCGCGCAAAAATTACTCCTCCCGAGCGTATAAATCGAGTGTGCGCGCGTATACTCGCGCTAAAAAATCCGGGGCGCTTCTTTCTTTCTTTCATTCTTCTTTCTCTGTACGCGCGCCGCGAGGGTAAAAAGGCTAGTATCCTCGTAGACGCGCGGCGCCGCGCGGCAACTTATATGACGCGAGCGCTTCCGCGCTAACTACCCATGAATGAGTTATAGGGGCGGGAGAGAGAGAGAGAGAAAGAACGAGCGATGCGAAAGAAGCGAAGTGGAGGGCTTTTCAAGGAGTGTGTGTGTGTGTGGTTGACGGGGATGACGACGAGTTTTTGCTGCCGATTTTTTGGTTATGTATATATATATTCTGTCGTTGGATTATTTACATGTTGTTTAGGAAATTAGGGAAAAACGTAATAATTTTTGGTGTATAATTGAAAGCAATGTGGCGGCAACGCTTGTTTCAGAATTGAGAGATAATTTTTATTGAAAGAGTCTTTCCAATTGATTATATAATTTACGGATGATATAAAGAGATACTTTATTGCATCATTGAAATAGTGACCGTATAAATTAAAAATATATTTCATCGTGCTTGTTTAAATTTTTGACATACCCATCATCGTCCAAAATTTTGCAGATATAAACTAGCCACGTCAAAGAAAGAAAAACGAAAGCTGCCCTTATATCTCAGTGTAAGAACCATTCAATTATCAAACGGCTACCGGCCGTCACCATCACTCTCATTAATACAATTTCCTTCTCTCGCTCATTATACGCCGTCAGTCCTATCACAATCGCACCCCGTCGTCCAATAATTCCAAAAAGTGCCTCGTCGCGTCGTCGTGACAAAGGCGAATTTAAATTCGGACGGATGGCCGGAATCTCGTTTCTCCTCTCCTCCGCTCTCTTCGAAATCGTTGAAACACACCGGCTGCCTGCCTTGAATTCGATTAAACAATTATCTCCCTGCCGCCGTCTCTCTCTCGTCGCGGAAGTTAACGGGCGTGTCTTCGCGCGGCGATAACTAACTTATAATGCGATTTGTTTAATCGGCGATGCTCTTTTTCGTTAGGGAGAGGAGGGACTTGGCGACTTTTCGGAATTACGAGGAGGCTGGATTATTGTTTGGCCCCGATGGAGATTTCGAGGAGGCCAGTCTAGGTGTGAGTTTTTTTTTTAGCTGTAGGGGTGGGGATGGCTGATGGTGGTTGCAGAGAGGAGAGCGAAAGAACAGTTTGGTTGGATAACGGTTTGGCTGACATGGTTGAGTAATAACGGGGTTTTAAGGATCGTAATACGATTTTTTTACACCGAAACATAAAGACAGATGTTTCTAGCCTATTTCTTTTTACCGTCGGCATGAAAAGACATAAAATTGTAAAGAAAATTAACTATATTATAAAGGGCGAAACTATTGAAGTTATGAATTAAAAATTAGCGCAATGTTATATCTTCTACTATATAAAAGTACTTGCAGGTATACCTCGCCCAACTCATACCAAATATCAACTTTTATTATATATTATTCATCATTTCACCATCTCAACCACCACGAATCCTCTATCGAATCACGACCTATCCTCTACAACCAACTACACACCCTCCTCCGTCAATAGAGAGAGAGAGAGAGAGACAAGAACCTCGTAAAAATTTATTAGCCGCCACCGGCACTCGAGGTCTCTTCCCCCCGCGGCCTTGATTAACCACCGCCCCCGCACGCGCGTGACCCCTTTTATACGCGCCACCGCGTGGCCTTGGTCCCGTTCGAAAAGCGGCGGCGAGAGAAGGGCGATGCGAAGGGACGATAGACGCTGTTAGAGGTTTTAAGCCGTAGGGTGGATCTAAGTAGCGACCATTAGTTTATACATATACACGCTATAGCGTTCGTTACACGACTTATACGACCAATATATACACAAATTCAATCGATCCAACAATATATACATCTCCATTGAAAGAAACTTCTCTCTACTATGTCCGAGAGAGAGAGATTTTTCGGGGCCGTCGGCCGCTGAGTCAGCCCCGGCTGTAGTAGATACAACACAGTCGATTCCGCTGACGCGTAAGATTAATTCTCGAACGAAGGAGCCAGAGCGCATTGGTAATAAGAGGCTCACTCTCGAGCGAGCGGAGGGTGGCGGATCGTTGTTGCCATGACGCGCGACGACCGCCGCGTCGCCGGATCCCCGGGTAGAGCCGGGAGTAAGTAGAATCAGTAGATCGAGACTTTTCCGGCGCAGGTGATGTTGAGGATGACAAGAATATGCTGTATCAATAACGCGCGGATTTTTCTGCTATTAATATATATAACACACGTGGAGGGGTATCGAATGACGATGTGTTGTCCATATCACACGCCAGTATGGGTTCCTCTTACTTATCTGGCGCCGTGACGTATATGTAATAATCGTCTCTGCAATTTGGCAACGAGTGTGTATACACAGCTTGTTGCGCGCTCTCTTACCAGCCGATAAGAGCTGCGAAACAGCTGACAACACGACGCCGACGACGGCCAAGTGTCGCCCGCGCGCGTAGTTGTTTAGCGTGTAAACAGCGGCCGGCTGCCAGCGTGCAACAAGTGCCCCAAGAGCGGGTGAGAGAGTCGGACACGCGCGGTGAGGTGGGGAGTTGTAGCGGATAATGGGGGTGTGCTGTGCCAGTGGTGAGGTGCGCCGTTGAGGAGTAAAGGGTATGGTGGGAAAGGGTTTTCTAAGATCTCCGCTAGTTATTTAGGTAATATTAAGAATATTATAGTTATGCTAAGGAACAACTCTTGACTAAGAAAAAAAATTTTAAATGACGAGGTAATTTAGAAGCTTTTAAGATTGTGTAGGACCTGAAGTCTCTGACAAAAATTACTTTTTCACATTAAAACTGTGATACATCATTATGTAAAGCAATTAATTGACCAATTTTTAGCTCTCTCGGTCTATGCATATAAATGCTATGGGAATATTATAAAGCTATGAAAATTAGGACTCTAAAACTGTTTAAAACCGTCAAAATGCACGTATTACACACAATGACGATTTTAAACAGTGGCAGTGCCGGTTTTACACAACTTTACTTTCTGATTTTTAAAGCTATTATGATATTCCAATTTCATTTATACATAGATCGCGAGAACTAAATATAGATCAGTTGCTTTACATAATAACTTACCGCAGTAATAGTAAACGGTATAATACCTTGCAATTTCATAAAAAATAATTTTCCTCCAGATACAACCCAATAAATTAATAAACCTCGAAAAATCATCGAGATTCACTCGCGCGGTAATTTAACTTTATATACCGCGTTGTTTAGATTAAGCCGGAGAGAGCTTTTAATCGAACGTTTCTAGAACGATCGTGGCGCCGTGCAATATAACCGCTCGCGAGGGCGAGCGTGGAAAAATCGTAAATCTTATCTCGAGATATCTCAAGTTCAGCTGTACTGCCTGATTACAGACCGCGAGTTCGCGGTTTTAACGAGCCAAAGTAGTTCGCGATATATAAAACCATCTAATCGAATTAAAAAGCAAAAAAAAAACACATTTCTAAAAATTTCGTATAACGTTAAACTAAATTAAACCTACACCGCATCTCCGCCCCGAAGTAAGATAAAAAAAGGTCGCTGGAGCCAGAGTAAAGTTAAGTTCGCCGGAAAATCTGTCCCCCCGATTATAGAATAATAATTTTCCCCGTCGGCAACTTTCCACCTCCTCCACATAGCTGATTGACTGACGTTCGGCCATTGTCGCGCATTTGCATAACTCACTCAGCGCTCTACCTTCGCTACTCGCGTCAAATCGAGTTTGCACCGTCGCCGTCGCCCGAAGAATCTATTAGAATAATTTTTACAAATCCAATTTCGAACTCTCTTTATTAACCGTCGTCCCCCCCTCTCTTGAAGGAGACGAATAATTTGAATAATTCTTACAACGCTTAATCTCGGCGCGCATCAGCGGCGTCCACCGCGCGCGTATAGAGATGTGACGTCTAAGTAGGTCAGACGACGCCGCCGCCGCCGCCCTTTGGGCTCCCGCCGACGCGGCGTCGTCGCCCGCGCGCGGAAGTCAGGAAAGTTTCGAGAGAGAGATAAATGGCAGGCGGGAAGGGGGACGTGAGTGAGGTGTACGGAGGAAGAATTTGAGTGCGAAGAAGCAAGGAAGATCGTACCGGAGAGGAAAGGGATCGATGATTTTTGCAGACGGAGGGCGCGGTGCAGCGTCCTGAAAGGTTTTTCGTTAGTTATTTATGAAAAAAAAAAGTTATAAAAAAAACTATATAAGTATACTTGTTATATATGTATATTTTATATATTTGGAAATTGCATTAACATATATCTATGTGCAAACGCGTGATCAGAAAGTGCTCCTAACTGATTCGAAGCTGCTGCGTGGCGCGACCTTCGCGGTAAACGTAGTTAAATGTGCTAATATGAATTTCAGCCAGTGTAAGCGGCTATTTTTAGAAGAAATTTTTATTTTAAATGTTGTAGCTCATGGACTGTGTAAACGTAGTGCGGTTATGGGTCAAGAGGAGGATGGTGAATCCGATGGACAACAAATTTACTGTAATAATGCATTATAAAAATTAAATAAATTTGAATCAAGAATCAAATAAGTAAGTGTCTGATATATACGAACGTTTGGGGATACAAATAATATTATCTTTTCAAAGTTTTTGGTTATAATTGATGAATGGAATTTCTGGCAACCCCATGGGAAAATTAGTATATATGAGAAGATAGGCAGCGCGCGTTTGAATATTATTTTTGATCGAAGTTAAATTCGCGGTAATTAATTAATCCACGAGACTTGATAATTTCCTATGAATATTTACGACACACCGGCGTTCATTTTCATTGCATTTTTATGGTGATTTTTTTGCGGTCTATAGACAAAAATTTTTATGTGACAGTGAGTAATGCGATTTTCTCGTAGCTATATACGTACAGTTCAAATATAATGAATTAGCTCAATGAAACTACAATATCGTCTATTGACTAAGAAGAAACATACATATAGTCTTATATAATATTCTAATATTAGTCTTATACATTTATAGTAGCCGATAGGAAAAAAGGTACTACTTGTTGCATAAAATTTGACATTAAACTTTATAGGAAAAACAGCCCTACCGATATACTGAATTATATACAATGACTTTAGCAATATACCTATTAATTCATTAGAAAATACATTCTACTACATTCCACACAGTACTACAATACCGAAAACCTCACACTACCCCAGAACCACGCTGATTTCCCTACAACCGTACTCCTCAGCAATCATTCCCCATCGAATTCCTCGACTGCATCCCACACTCCTCCATCATACAATCCTCCTTCCCAAATTTTTCGTCTACATCACGAGAGAAGGTCGCTCATCCTCCACTTTTCTTTTCTCTTCCTCCTCCTCCTCCTCCTCGGGCGGAAATCTCGTTTATCAGCGTCTTCTTCTTCTTCCTCTGAATAATTCAAGCACATCTCTCCCCTCTCATTACTCCCTTTCGCGGCCAATTAACCGATAGTTTTCGGGCGCCACGTCTCTCTCTCTTTTCGCGGCGTCACGATCGTCCGCAAGGCTATATACATACGCACGAGGCGCGACTCCCACGAGGAAACAGATATATATATACACTATATACAGAGATGAAAAGAGAGACGATGGTAGAGGAGGGGGGAAGAGAGAGAGAGAGAGAGAGAGAGATAGCGGGAAAGATTCTGCGCAGCAGCTCGGCGCGACATTCCGCATTGACACCGAGGAAAAGAATCGCCGAGGCCGACTGGTTCGAGAAACCACTCCCAGCGCGGTCAGCTTCTCTCTTCCCCTTCCCCTACCTCTCTTTGTGAGTGTGAGAGCTGATGACGAGTGCGCGGCTGAGAAAGAGAGAGAAAACTAGCTGAAAAGTTTTTTGCGCCGCGCGCTCGCGCTTATCGCCTTTTTTCACACGCAGCGACCGCCGCGCGCGCGTGCGCTTCCTCTCTCTGGAGTGAGAGACGCGAACGGATGATGACGACGCGGAGTTGATATTTCGACGAGTAAGTGAGTGAGCAAGGGTGGAAGTGTGAGGTGCGGGTGATTAGATGCACGATGAAAGGGTGATCGTTGATTCTTGTAGAAATGAGACAAATACGTTGTAAGACGCGGTTTATGAAGTAATGCATTACCCTTGATATGTATATACGAGAAAAAACTTTTCAAAGGAATTAGAATTGCCATCGAAGGTCTAATAAGAAACGCTTCCAATCCCATCAGCATTAATTATAACAAATAGTAGAGCCGTGCTTGCGCGCGGCGCATAAATACTTTAAGATAGTCGTATACATTATCTCCCGCTATCTTTAATTAATTCATCTTTCACATATAATACACACACACACACACACACTCATGTGAGTCGTAAAAATAAATCATCGGCCGGCTTCGCTGACGATTAGAATTCCATATATATATATATATATATACGTGATACGGTATCTCTCTCTCTTTCTCGCGCTCTATACTTTTACACAAACCTCTACTGCGTCGCCCTGAGAATCCGTACCGTATTATATACAAGTGCGAGTATGTCAAATTGATAATATAATTATATTATTTTCGAGCTCATATGTCTATACACTTCAATTTTCACAAACCGAACAATATGTAATCCGCGACACGTATATATAATATAGATCGACCGTACCCAAAGAAGCGCGCGAAAACCCTCGAAGGACTTTTGAACTATACACCTGAATTAACCACGCGCAAGATTAGCGCTTAGCGCCAACACTACACCGCCTCTCATCCATATTTCACGACGTTATACCTACAACCCACGCGCTCTCTGATTAATTCATATATAATATACACATCACAACAGACCCTCCTTCACCACCCCAACTGTATATACACGCGCGCAAGTAGATGTACACGCTTAATTATTATAACCAGCCCTCCCACGAGCTATTTTGCACCGATTATCGCAACGCTGTCTGTGTGTGTGGGTGGGTGTTCACACAGTAAGGTAAAAAAATTTCACGCCGAGACTCTCTCTCTCTCGTGCGTGTGTGTGCGTGCGCGATCGATTTTCCCCGTTGCCTGGAGACTGAGGAAAGAAAGAGAGAGAGAGAGAGAGAGAGAGAACGATTTCGGAAGCCCCCGCGGTCCGATCGACCGATAATTGAGTTCATTTCGTCGTAGGACTTCCCTCCGCTCTCCTTTTTACGCTCTAGAAAGAGAGTCGGGTTCTCTCTCTCTCTCTCTCTCTCTCTCTCTTTCTCTTTGCGATTGGTGCATAAATAATAAGCACGAGAGGGTGTGGCGGTGGTAAGACGTAGATGATGGTGCATGTATAATTATGCGGGGATCGAGAGAGACATATATCTATCGTATGGAATGCTAAATGGCCGTGGGGTATCTTTTTCGTCAGAGAAAGATTCGTTTCGCAAAATGTTGAAAAGAAAACATATAATCATCGCAAAGTTTATCGGTCACAGATTATAAGAAATCAAGAAAACGTTTCTCTACTAATATAGCAGCAACCACGTGTCCACACCTGTACGAGCCCAGCTATAGACATTGAAAAAAACAAAACAAAACGGCGCACCGTTAGGTAAACGTTACACAACGTTGTACATTTCTTTTTTCTCTCTTATAATTTTATTTTCACCGGGAAATTTCCTCTCTCGCCGAGAGTCTGACCGTAAGTAAGACTGAGAGAGCCGGGGAGTATACGCAGGGCACAAAACCCGCGCGCAGGAGAAGTCAACTTTTAAAAATTACATAAACGACTTTCATGACGTAGGTAGGTACGCGCTCACTCACTTACTTACGCGCGAATTGCGCAATGTATGTATATATACACTCTCTATAATTTTGAATTGGTGCATGTGCACTGAAATCAAACCGATGGTATATCTTTTCTCCGCTTTTAAAATACTCCTTTTTCCTCTTTTAAAAACACGATAGGTAGATGAAATTTCTCATCATAGAAAGACTGTTTTGAATGGTTGTTGTTGTTGTTGTTAACTAATTTGATTGTTCTATATAGAATAGGCGTCAAAATCAAGAAAGTTTGAATTTTTGAGTTTGAGTAGTTAAAAGTGAATAATTAAAATAGTGTAAGAAAAATTTTCATCATTTTATTTATCAAAATTACGTTATTATCGTGTGATTTAAACTGATTTAAACAAGCTTTTAAATTGAAACTAACTAACTCGATGATGTTCATAACCTCGAAAAAAAAATTATAATACGTGCGAAGCGCATTAAATGTAGCTATAGTAATTAGTAACTGATAAATCATCAGTGAAAATACAGTGAAAATTAGTGAATATTCGCCGATTATTATAGATATAAATGTAAAGAGTAGATAAACTTCGAAAAAAATACGGTTATTATTATATATATACACGGTACAGGTACGCATGTGCGTGCGGGAACAGCGCTCAATAGAATCCATCAAAACAATGGCACGCGGCGGCGGGAGTAGCTCTCGAATGAAAACAACACTGCAGCATGCCCACGTAGTATCCCACGTGGAAAACATTTTGACGATTGTATACAAATTGTATAGAGTGACTGTGTACAATTTGTGTACAGAAATGATCATATACAAATTGTATACAATCTGTATACAATCCTGAAAGAATCTTTAAAAATTAATGTAAAATTATGGATTGTATACAGATTGAATACAATTTGTATACAATTTTTATACAATTTTTAATCTTGAAAAATAACAATTATATAATTTTTTCCACGTGGGTACTCCGCGCGTATACGCACGTGAAATTAAATCTGATCGTAAGGGAGAAAACAACGAGCGCAAACTCTCTCTCTCTCCCTCTCTCTCTCTCGCGACAAATAAAAAATATTATCTGTCTGGACCCGGAAAAAATCATTGTGTGCAATTAAACGATATATATACACGTTCTGGCAAAAAATCCACCTCTATATTTATTATTCCTGAGAAAAATATTTTCGGCAGCGCGCGAGGTATTAGCGCCCGCGGCTATATCGCGCCGCCGCGAGCTACCGAGAGCTATAGTGTTTATGACTTGTCGAATATCGTATTTTTTACCGCGTGTGTGTGCGATAGGTATCCCTTCTCCGGATAAATCGCAAGATCGCGATGACAAATAGATTTTTTTTTTTTTTTTTTTTGTTATATTGGTTTTTATATTGTTGATAAAAAGAGTAGAGTTCGCAAAAAATTGAGGCTCTGTTTGCACCCGGCGAGAGCGGATTTCAGAAAATAGATTTCATTTCGAATGGTCGGTGTTATTGTGAATATAGAGCGTTGAGAGGTGGAGGTTGATGTTTGCATAGAGGAGGTGGAAAATCTGGTTATCAATAGCAGATTTGTAGTGTGGCGAGAGATGCTCTGTATAAGGTTTACTATGATGCGAGGTATTGTAATAGCAATTGGATAACAGGGTAGAGTAACGTTTTTAATTGAATTAAATGTTGTCATAAAAATAGAGATTTTTTTTTCGATATAAACATCCAATCGAATGGCCAGTTTTGAGAAGAATTTTTCCAATATAAAAGTTCCGCAAAATCCGTTAGTTTAGGAACTTCTACGGAGAAAAATATCCCCCCCGTTTATTAGTAAACAACGAATAAAAACGATATAGTGCACTCTTTTTTTTTTATACACCTGTTATGACTCGTTTCTGAGAAGGTGACTCTCTCGTTGATCTTAATAATAAAATAAAAATAAGCAAGAGGTATGTTTTCTTCTATAGTTTCTGTTAAAAAAAGTCTTGTTATTGATATTACAACATTTACACGTTGCTATGAAATAATCGAATTTTAGAAACATGCGAATTTCGTTATAAAAAACGTATCACACAACAGATTGAAAGAAAATGACCTAAAAGTTTTGCAAAAGTGTGAAATTTCGGTAACTAAGTCCCTAATCTAATTCTCAAGGTAAAACAAGAACGAAGAAAAAAATCCCAAATTAATCTAAAATAAAACGAAAGAGTCTAATGAAACTTATCTTCGAAAAAAATCCAAACGCTCCTCGCAATTGATTCCGACACAATGACACTACACACACACACACACA
>JAPYZO010004695.1:0-11018 GCA_030522905.1 Torymus flavipes | reverse complement strand
CTTTCCCAGCGTGTTAATTTTTGATACGTGAAAAAATGCTGGAAAGAGCATTGTATGAAAGAGAAATCAGATTAAAAAAAACTAGGCTAACTAATTAAGGCGCTTGGGGGAAAAATAGTATGCGCGTGCCACTTCATCACCCGCTGCTCTCGTGAGCGCACGCGCGCAAAAGGTACATTCGAAATTACAACGTTCTCACACGTACGTTCTCGCGCGGAAACGAAACGCCGCACAGGCGCCTGCAAGCATGTATACAATGTGTCAACGAGACGCGGAGGTTTGTTATAAAAGACAGTTATGTAAAGTGCGCCTGATTTTCTTTTTTTTTTGTGGCAAACCAAAAATCGATACGTCCGCCCGATGGGGGCCAGGCATGCGGACCGAGATGGAGATAGAGAGAATGGTGTTTGTCTTTGACTATATATACATTAACAAATGTACACCGCTCGGCGCACCCAGTGCCCGCACTTTCTCCGATTTTCCGCGCGCCACATGTACATATGGAGCATTCTATATCCGGCATAGATGAAAAACTAACGTTAAAAATACATGTATTAAGTAATCGATATACAAATAATATTGCGTGAATATTTATTTTCTAATATGCACATTTTAGAACGATATTGTAATTCCTAGAAATATAAAATTGGATTTTTTAGAAAATAGAACCTTGCAAACGCGTTTGCAAAATCGATATTTCCTGGCGTCGAGAATCCTTGAATTTTTGATAGCTATGTTAAAATATTCAAAGATTGGAAATTGGAGAGTATTAAACAAATATACTTTTCAAAATGTAAAAGACTCTCGTATGGATTTAACGTGTGAAATTGATGAAATACTTCAAATACGTCAATTTGAAAGGATGATGTAGGATAAATACTATATTTATACTGATCGCATATATACAGAGGAGTTAATGAGGCGCGCGTGAGGGCAAGAGCGGAATTGAAGGTCCGAAATTTGAAAGCAACCGCAGGATTTCCCGCAATCCCATTACGCAGGGGCAGCAGCCGTAGTCCGGGCGGGCTCGTTATGGACTCCCCCGTGTAGACTGCGCTCGGCGCATTCGCGCACAGTGGCGCGTGCATCATAATGCTCGGGCTCTCTCGGCCATTACTCAACAATCGCCAGGGTATTCTTTACGATCCGAAACGCGTGCGCGCTCGTAAAAGCTGCTAGCTCGCGATAAAAATCGATTCGCCGTCTCTCCTCGCGTAACGCAGCCGCGTGACTGTATCTACCGGCCCGCGAGCGGCATTATATGTATATATATGTAACGAGCGTGTGCTACTACGCGCATGCTCTGTGCGCGAAAGTGTAACGAGCCCGCGCGATTATGCCAATTACGATCGGCTCACCTGTCTACGTGAAAAAAGCTTTTTTCGTTCGCTTTTCCTTTCCTATTTACGAGCGCCGCGTACGCGGATAAGGAGCCGAAAATCTCCGCGCGCTCGATTAGTTATACCGCGGAATCGCCGTATAGAAAGTTGCGCGCTGAGTCGATTCGCTGCGCACCCCGGATTTACGATCGCGGTATTTATGTCATAGCTCGCCTATGGCGAATCACCGCACGTGAGTTGTTATTTGCATATTACAAGGGTTTCCCAGCTATACGCGTAACCATTTCTTTTCACAGTTAGCGCAAATCTACATGAAACTTCCGTTCCAATAAACTTTATTATCCGAATTACGCTATTATTATCTTCCTGAAAAGCTATGTGGAATATATAATCCTTTGCCTCTTTTCATTTTGCTTTTGTAACGAACTCTGCGAAACAGTCAACACTATAGATCAAAAGCCCCATTTGATGATAATGGCATATATGGACAGAAAATTTTTAAATTGCCATCTCTCTCTTGTTTCTATTTTTGCGACATATAGAAGTGCTTTATAGCTAGGAAAGTAGGTGAACGTCTGTGTTGTCCGATAATTTTCTGCGCATGGGCGTTTTTTTTAATCTCACGCGGAATCACTTCATGACCCAGTAAATAGCTCGGAAGCACAATTAGATCAATATCTCTCGTTTTAGAAAAAGGTCACAGCGACGCACGCGCTTCCAGTCCATTTTCGTTCTTTCTTTTTTTTCTGCTGTGAAATTTTCCATTTACGCAAATTCGCGCGCGCGTGTGCCGGAAATATGAAAGCAACCGCGAGCGTTATGTGCAGTTGGCTCGGAATGAGAATTCCTAGAAGTCGTGGATTGCAATTGCCGTCTAAGTGCACGCGAAAGTGTTTACAGATGGCGGAAAAAATTGATGGCTAAGTAATTCGGTTTGCCAAGAATGTCCGCTTATAAGTATACTCTCATTATTTCACTATTTCAAATAGGGGCAATTATAGAAAGAGAATGTGTATATGTTCAAACGCAGTTATTGTACCTTGACGTTTTTTTTTTTAAATATTTTCTTCAAAAAGTCGCTTTGCTTATTGACCAGTTTGAGTTATTTGCAGAGCTTCGTATAATTATATATATTACTTTAGAACACGATCGGAATTCCTAATGCGCCGGGGCAGCTGCTTTCTCTTATAATAACTTGATAAAATAAACAGGCGCGAGTGCGGCAGGATAAAAATACGGCAGCATCAGAAAATTCGAAAGTATATATCCGAAAAGGTAAAAATAATCTCGCGGGGTCGGGCCGAAAGGGTCGGGAATCTCGGCCCGCTACGACTCCATTAGGAGAAGAAACTATTATGACCTAGGCCATAAACCAAAAAACAAACTGGCGCGTGCAGCCAGCGCCGAGACTCCCGCGGCGGCGCGTGTCGAAAGCCGGAAGAAGCCGAGGAGGAAGAAGGAGCGGAGAAGGAGGTGGAGGAGGAAGAAAGGAAAAAATGACGGCGGTGCGCGCAGGCAAGGTCCGAAAAGAGGATCGATAAATAGAGTTAGTCGGCGCCGCGGCGCGCACAGGTAGACGCGCGCAGGATTCCCCACCCTCGGCTGCCTATACGTATATACACGTACACCTGAAATATTGATGCGTGTGTGAAAAATTGAATATTTCATCGACACCAGCCGACCTGAAGTTTTTCATTTTCTTACACTCTTATACTCTTTTCGTAATTTGTCTTTCAAGAGCGTATAAGAGAGTATGTTTTGCTTTTATTCAGTGTATATACCTGTGTCGGGTTATTAATCCGTTAACGTAATATTAGACATTTTCTCTACCAAGAAAAGTCGCCCTGCTATGTTATGAGGTGAAAATACTGTTTCAGAGCAAAAACATTACCGTATAAACGACGTTGAGCTTTTTACGGATTACTCTACTATTTCCAGGGTATTACAGAGCGTCGCAGTATTTTTCTATGAAGGCTGCGCCAGAATTTCATTCTCTGCGCTTCTAACAAAATATCATGTGTTTTGTTCGGGTTATAAATGTTACAAATATAAGGAAAAAAAGGATATAACAGTGTGTAGTTCATTCATTTACAGTTATGGAGAAAACGATATGTATAACGTTACTTTTCATATAAATATACTAAGGAATATCACATCAAGGAAAAATGATAAATGTGAGAAAATGTCAGAAAGCGCAAGAACGTGTCAGAAGCCAGTCGGTTTCTTGAAATTGGAGCGTTCGCTACATATGTTTCTATCTTTATTTCACATTCACCGCGATTCTTCATACTAATCCATATCTTTACGTGTACCTTCGTATAAAATTCTTTCATATAACTTTGCGTGTTCAATCTTTTAGTTTAAAAAAATAATACTATTATTATTGTAAAAATTGCTTGATTGTTATCAGATATGTTAAAGTGAGCGTTTTTTGTGATAAATAAAACTTCAATCGCGATATATAGCTCTCTTATTGACGTCACGAACAAACTACTCATATATATATACTTGCCCTGTAATCATATACAGTCTATCGCGTTCGTAGCGTGATGTAGGAAATAGATGTGACAAATGTGAGTATTTCAATATCATAAAATATAAAAACGCAATTATTTTTCGATGCTTTGAAAAGGAAATTTGATAAACAATAATTATTCAAAAAGAACCAATGTTAATTTAGTAATGAATGAATATTCTTGTTAGGATAAAAAAAAACTAGTAACGTGATTGATTTATTGCTAAAATTATAGTCGGAGCTACCGACAACGAAGGAAAGTTCGAAAAAAAAACTAATCTTGCTTATAAAGAAAATAATGACTTTTGACTGAATTTTTGCGATAGCAGATTTTTTCAATAAATCCTATGACTATAATTACGAGAATGAATATAGGTATAAGGAAAGACAAAAATCTTTGTTTCACAAGAAAATGACTAAATGGCTGATTGTGAAATTGTCGATTATTAAACCCGGAAATAATAGCGAGGAATGTCGGAGGAATCTGGTGTGGAGCAAATAGATTCCTCGTTAGATTCTGAGAGGCAAAACTCATAGATTACGTTGTTATCGCGCTCGATCGCACCCCCCCAATTCGTCTCGCGCGCGCTCGCTGCTTTGTAACTCCCGCGCAACATCCTGTCCATTATATCCCGACACGTGTAATACTCACATGCCATTATAGGCGGGTCGGCACATTTTCTCCGGGCCACCCTCCGAACGCTGCGCATAACCAGCCAAAAAGTGCGGCGTCCGTCCCTAAGTAAATAAATTCATCATCTCCCTCGATCTACATCGGGTCTCTCCGATCCCCCTGCGCGCGCGCGCCTGATATATCCTTACCCCCGTGTAATCCGTACTCTCTCTCTCTCTCTATCTCTCTCTTTCCTGCATCTCGTATGCGTACCAAAAACGAGCGCAAAAAAAACGAGCTGCTCGAATAGGGTTGCCTCACATGCCTGCACTCATAGAGAAGGCTAGCCTCTCCCGACTATACACATTCGTATACACGGCTGATTATATAACGAGTGGAACAATGGAATCGGACGCTCGCGTGCTCGTTCTCTCTCTCTCTTGGACGCACCGCGCGACTAGGACGAGGCGGCCGCGGCGGTGGGAGGCAACAACATGGCGAGCGGATGTTGTATAACGGTTAGCCAGCCAAGAGGAACGGCGGGAGCAGCAAACCGTAAACGCCGTCGGGAGAGGGACAGAGAACGAGCTAGAAAGAGAGAGAACGAGCGCGATCTTTTCGCGCGCTCGCGCGCGTGCAAAAAAAAGCCGACAAGGAATATATGTATAACGCGATCTCGTTTCTTTGTGTGCGAGAGCGCGATCGAGGGCCGTCCCAGCTCCCAGCCTGTTGCTATATACTTATATATGCGGGCGCGGCGCATCGTTTTTCCGAGCAAACTTTTGCGCTTTTCAAGAGACTTTTGCCTCCTTCACCGCTACGGAACTAATTCATTGCCTTGCATTCAATTTACTTTGAATTATCATATATCTTGGAGCGGATCTACCAATTAACGTTACAATTTTGAGCAAGGGGAAAGGAAAATTTTAATTAAAATAAATACTTCATCGCTCGAGTTTAGGTTCTTTCTTGCGTAAAACATAAAAGTTTTTCAATTAAACGTATAACGTTTTTAGCGCCAGAGGTGGAAAAAAATTTTTTTTTTGGTACGTATGTATAATTGATGCTAAACACTTGAAATAAAAGGGGCCAAGTTTTTCAATTAAAAACGGAATATTACAAGGCTGGTGGTCGTTTGGAAAGTGCATAAATAAAAAGTTAAATGCAAGTTCCGTTGAAACAACATTCATTGTTTTCCAAGCGCGATCACAAATGAATAAGCCCTTGACAAAGACACTTTAGAACTTTAAAATGCAAAGGAGAAAGAGTCGAGCTCTGGCTTGAACAGTGGCGCAGCGGCAGAGCGACAGGAGCGTCAAAGAAAACCTCGGTACAAAGTGGAAACTAAAGTTTCGTCTCTCGCGCGTGGTCCTTAAAAACCCGGAAAATCGTTGCCGCGAATATATACACATGATGCAGACATGGCGCAGAAAAGCTGCTCGGGGCGTAACTATCTTGTCACGCTCCCTTTCTCTCGGATTTTTCAATTCCGGTGCGTATACTCGAAATCTCGTCTTCCCGGGAATCTCAGCGCTGCTTTTTACCCGCAGTAGAGAGAGAGAGAGCCGGGTTGAATGGACGGTAATCGAGAGCCGTCATCGAGGACGCGCCACTGCGGCCCTTTTCAGCGGCGCGCGAATATCGGGATAATCTCTTATAGAGACCCGGAAATAGCGCCGAGCCGTGGAGCCGGAGCAGAGCGAGAAAGAGGGAGAATTCGAGCAACTTGAGCCAATCACATCATGCATTTTTAGCGCCAACCGTCTTTCATTTATATAGTGCGTTATCTGCACCTAGAATGTTGAATTTTACTCCGTGACAAATAGAGAATGACGATATTCAGTAACTGAAAATGATAATTGTTGCAGTAATTCATTTCGCCTATAAAGCTTGTTAATGTAAGCCGGCGTAAACGAGTAAGTCCGTTACATTAGCTGGCAATATTTTCGCAGCACGTATACGCACGTAATATATATATTATATTATGTACTACTAATAAGAAGTAACGTTAGACAGGCTCATTTCTGGCCAATTTATCGAGCGCCAGTCGAGCGCGAGGAAAATAACGAGCGAGCGAAATGAAGACACATGCGTATATATAAGAGCGGCTTGTAATTAACGGAAAGGGGAAAATTTTCATCAATTTGGCGATCTTGAGGAGGCATACGTGACGCGCTCGAGCTATTTCCGCGCGACTGCAGGCGCGGTATTGGCGGTCGGAGAGCGGCCTGCCAACTAGGCGCTACGATGGCAATTGTCATTTCTGTATGTATATACATGTAGACACGCACACTACAGCAGAGAGCGCGCGAGGGAGCGCGATAGCATGACGCGCGCGTAATTCGTTCGGCCTTCGGGCGTGCGCGCGCGCTCATTCTGCGTGTACGCGGTGCGCCCGTTGCAGGGCTGCCGCTCGGTCACTTTATACTTTCGCTGGCCGGCGTATCGCTTTCGGCGCGGGAGGAATCACTTAGCCTTTGTTTGCATTGGCCCGCGTAATAAAGGAAAATATTTTTTATGGTTATATTGATGTGGTGTGACGACCCTCGCGCTCACGATGTGTGTATATGTGTCCCAGGCCCGCTGGCAATTATCGTGGGGAGCTCGTTTATTACGAGTTTCCGTGTATATTTTCACTACGTTAACATCGGAAATGCTGTCGAAGATAATGTATAGCCTCGGACGAATATTAATTATGACAAATGGTTCTGCACTCTGGAGAAAATCGCGATTAAAAAATATACAGTTGGAATATAAATGTAAAGAAAATTAGGATTCAAGTAAATATACTTTTATAATTCGTTATAATGTTTCAAAAAATTCTCATCTTTTGAAAATTTGCTTTTCGATGCTGCGGGAAAAATACATCATGAGGACAGAAAAAAACGCAATGTTTAAGTTTAAGTGGAAATTCGAAATTTTCTCGGAGAAAAATATACACTTAGACGTTATTACGGTGCCGGGTTATTATAGCTGCAAGTTGCATCATCGTGCAATTCCAGGAAACACGAGAATGATTCATCGCGATCGCACGTCGTCGAAATAATTCTTCATTAGCGCTAATTAAGAAAAACATAACGAATACCGTTATATGTTTTGATTCCGTTATCAAAATCTTCTCGTAATTATGACTTCGTAACGTTGCAAACAATGTGCAATATCTTATATGCACGTGCGTTCAAGAGTTTCGAAAGTAAGTTAAAAAAGTATGATATTTTCAATAAAGCATATATAGTTACAGCTGTATTCTTAATTTTGGCTGAATTAAGCCTCTCGACTTGCTTGAAAAGCTCAAACCAATTTTCATTACTCCATTTTTCAGCATCGCGCCCCGCACAGTAATCCATCTGCGAGTATTAGAGGGCGCGCGCGAAAAAAAGGAGCAGCGTCGCCGTCCAGTCGCCGCTGTGGCGCGCCAGCATTATCATTGTGATTTTCGGCGAAAGCAAGCGCGCGCCGGGGGTACATGTACTCTACACACGCAAAGCTCCGCCCCCCGCGCGAGCGTTTAAATAAAGCCGAGAGAGAGAGAGAGCTTTTGAGAGCTCGGGCGCACCTGATTTTCAATAATCCAATTGCGCTGTGTAAACGCGATTTACATGCGCGCGCGAATTAGTCCGATCGTAATTATCCGCTTGTAGGCACACGCGTACGCTGTAAAAGCCGAGCTGGTTCTGTCACTACAATGCATTTTCTTTTATTTTAATCGCCCTTAAAAGCATAATATGAGCAATCGAATCACAAATGAAACTTTAGTTTTTTGTCAAATCATATTGTAATGAAAAGAGTTTTTGCCTCATAAACGGGTCACGACTTTTTAGTATATTTTCCTATACGATCTCAGTGTCAAGTTACAACATTAATTATGTGAACCGTCATCGTGACTTTATAAAACTTTAAGATACCTCGTTATTATGTTAATAGATATTGCAATGTTTATCAGCGTCCGCATTAGCGGTCTCTATACGCAGCGTGAACACACTTTTACATTCTTTTGTTCGTACACTTGGCTGATTTCAATAAAGACGTGCGCTATTTCGGCATAGATCGAGGCCGCGCAGTTCGGCTACATTATATAGCTGTCGCTGTGGGTCCGCCAAGAAGCAGATCGGAAACGCCATGGCGCGAGGGGGTGAGTAAACACGCCGACGACTGTTGTACACTTATTTACTTGACAAACAGAGGCTTTTGTCTACTCGTAGTCGCGCGTTCGATCATTACTTTCACCCCGAAATTCAATCTACTATATAGCTCGATATCTCTGATGAAAACGTATGCTCAATTTATATCTATATATATATATAATCGAATTATTCTTCGTATAACAAATTCTCTTCGACAAACTAACGTAAGTATTTGAACGATCGACAGCGCGGAATGTTAAGATATAGCAACTAATTAGAAATTTCTTTACAGATGAAAGTGATCAATTTTAGTTTGAAATTGCCGTCAGGTAAAGTATACTGCACGCGCGAGATGTGAAGAGTTTCTCTTTGCAAATATACGTTTGATGCGCGCTAAGGAGCAAATGAAATAACGGACATATCCGTTCGTGACGGCTAAAAGAGCTGTGTTTATTTGCGGCTCTGTGGCCACGTCGATACTCCTACCTGTTTACTTGTACTTTTGACCTATTTACTTGCACAAATGTAAATTTATGAAGCGATAAAAGGAATAATGGTGTGCAAATATGCCTGCGTTAAGATAGCAAGATACAAATATTTACCTATTCTTTGGAAATTGTTAAATAAAAGTGGTTCAATAGTAATTTATTTCTACACATGTATATTCTTTTTAAGAATATATATATATTCTTTCATAGAAAAAGTCAACAGTATAACTTTTACCCATTCGTTAAAACTTTGAAGACCGTTGAAACTCTAACTATAGCCATTTTGAAAATACGGCAGAATTTCGAGGATAAGGGATTAAAGAGGTTGCGCAAAACTTTTTGAATAAAGTATCTGCAACTGTCCGGAACATTGTAGAAAATTATAGAACTTTTTGAGACAAGTTGAAATATCCTATATAATAAGCCGGAACGTTGTAGAAGGTCGGGGAACTTTCTGCATCAGCTCAGAATATTCCAATGACGGCGCGACTGGCCCTCAATCACAAACTTAACCAAATATATAATGCATCGCTGACGCAATCACGTGTGAAAACCCACTTTGAAAATAACTCGCCCTTAATTTGAAAGGAGTGAACTCATTAGGAACGGAAGCGAAGCGCTAAGAGCCCTTAGTTTTGCCGATATCGACTGTACAATTTCAGGCCAGCAGAGGGATAAATTCGTACGTCGATTTAATAATTTAGCTAAACTAAATTTAGTAGAATAAAAGTTGAGAGAAAATGTTAAATCCTTTGCGGCTTTACGAATGATTTCCTTTCGAGTGTACAGCGATAAAGCAGTATATATAACTGTCTAAAGTATATAGATAGTCGGAAAGTGTGCTGCTACAATAGGCCAATCCTCACAACGAGTCGTAATCCGAAAAAGATACTACCAGCAGAAGAACTAAATAGGGAGTCGAGAGGTAATAGCGGCCATAATCTCTGATCTGAGCGAGGAGATGACGCGTGAAAAAAGAGAAACTCTATAGTGTACGCGCGGCCGATCGTTCCGTGGAGCTAAGCTCTCCTTCTATTAACAGAGCGAGAGAGAGAGAGCTCGTATTTTCTCAGACGAGCGGTGCCGGCACTCTAATCTTTTCTTCCGCTCGCGCCCGCGGCCCAGAGTAGGGGAAAATCCAAGCGATTCGATTATATGGCCCGTCGAAACTAGCGAGGCGGCGCGGCCGGCGTCCATAACGAAATTATAATTATCCTTCGACGAGGACGACGACGACGACGGCGGCGGAGTTAATTCATGCGGAACGCGCCGGAGGAGAGACAAAAGAATTTCTACTCCCCCCCACTCGGCCGCCCGCCCGCACGAACAATTGTGGGAAAAGTATTCGGCGCGTTATTCAAATAGCGCGAGAGACGAAGGCACGGCGACGGGGCAAGGGTTGACGAGCGACTGCAGAGACAGAGAGGCGTATATTTTACGCTCGCACGCTTTATTGCCGCGCCGCGATCCTTGCCCGCGAAATTGCGAAAACACAAATCTCTTTCCTTTTCGCCGCTGTGCATTATACTGAAATCACTTATTGCACGTTGCCAATTCGCTATATCCTTGTACGCTGCACGGGCATAGGCGGGAAATGTTTACGCGGATTTTCACTGTTTCGTTTGATATTGTTGCTTTTTTATGGCTGGGAAATTATTTTGGATAATGGAATTACGCAAGTTCTCTTTTGTCGAATAGAATCCGACTTCGTGAATAGGCAACAAAAATGAATAGATGGAGTCTATATAATCGTTTCTGCGAAGTTGGAGCAGATTTAAGCATTTTTTTCCGTTTTTGTTTTTGTTTCGCTATAACAGCAGGAACAACGCGATGTAAACATCAATTACCATTAGAAAGAGGTATGGAGGAAATGGGTAATTTTGCCTGGATTACTCAACTGTATGTACATATATGTTTGTAGACAAAAATAACTTTTAC
>JAPYZO010004694.1:0-24195 GCA_030522905.1 Torymus flavipes | reverse complement strand
TGAATTACACCAAACTAATTCATCTTATGAATCTTCGCCCATGCTCGTAATTCCACATTCGAAAATCTCTCACGTTAATTACAACCCGTCCATGATTATTCGCGCATTAAACAAACTCCTCCCTCCTCCACCCCCCTCATTTGCCCTAAAACTCTTCCCATCATCCTCATCCCCGCGCTCTTGAGATAATTCATTCGTAGAATTTCGCTGCGCTCGCACTGCCAGACCCTTAACACACAGTCGTCGCACATCTCTCTGCCGTGCATCCTTAAAAGTCACTTTGATGCTGGCTGGCTGGCTGGCTGGTTTCACTCGGTCGCGCGCTGATTATGAGATAGCAGCAGCTGCCACCTGGCCGCTTTGTGCCTATCTGTCTCTCTTCGGCCTTGCCGCTAACTTCGCAGGTAGACAGAGACGAGATGCGCTTGACAGACAGACAAACGTATGTGTCTGTGTATGCATGTACGCGTTCACGGGGGGCCTGTCTCTCGCTCCGGACACGACACAGTGCGGCGTCGGCTCTCTTTGGCCGACGCAGTTACCGAGATTGCCGTGAGTGTGCGTGTGTATGCGTGATGTGGAGCTCGCTTTTCATGCGTCTAATCCGTGAGAGTGCTAGCATACGTGCGCGCGTCCTAGATGCGTAAGTGGAAGAGACGAGAGATACAGCTTTTTTTCGTTTCTTTTACGCGAAAATTCCTACGATATCGCGCTGACCGTGGAGGGTGCAACGGGGGTTTCCAAGTTTCGCGGGTATATAATTGCCGACGATTCCCTCCGCGTGTATATATCTTCGTATAACGTAAACATTAATTTGCTTTATATAGCCGGCACGTGTGTATCTTCGCGGAATGCAAACGTTGGTTCGCTGTATAATGTATATACATATATATTGCATAAACACGCGCGACTCTTTGGTGCTATCTATGCTGCTATCTATATGCTGCTGTACACATGTATCTTCACAAAGCAAATAATGAGGCCAGCAGCTATCGGTCTGTGCTTCTTTTACTTCGAAAAAAAGAGGATAGAAAAAGTCAGGGTGTATGTGCAACATGAGTAGCATGCACACGAGTGGTGTGGCAGCGTAATTGCGCGATAAAAATGTCCAATGTTTATTTTAAACTCTTGCTTCTACTCCCCGCTCGTATACACGTTCTCGCGCGCAAGGTTACGCGTGTGCATAAGAGCAAAGAGTGTTTGAAGTTTAAGCTCGAGATAATTGAATTTTCGCATGATGAAGCATTTGACGGGACTCCAATGTTCAGGCAGTCTTCTGCCGGTTCTGCTGCTGCACAGTTTGTACGAGCGAGAATTACATTTTTAATTCCTCGCCGAGATACTGAAAATTCGCTTGTATCTCGTATACACAAAGTTTACTGGAGAAAATGCTGTTCTAAATTTGTTTGCTTATTTTTCTAATACATAAAATATTTCCCCGTGTTAATGTTTTATATAGTTCATAGCGTTACGTGGCATTGTAACAAAAGAATGTCATGCAAAAAGTAATATAAACTTTAAAGCGCGTCACGAGGAATTAAAATTTTATTAAAATAATTTTCATTCTCCGTGCGGTACTGTGCTGTGACAAAAAATCATCTGCTTTCATAACTTTCCAGTTGTTAAAATTACAAATAAAGGAAAGAAACAAATAACTGTCCGACACAACCATTATAACATATTCTGAAAACACTAAGTTTGCTTTTTTGTCGCGACTTTAATTAAAAAGTTCTTTCGCCATTTTCATACCTCCTCCCACACACATATAAGAAAAAAATCCGCTTTTTTATACCGGAGTCCTCTACGAGCAAACTCACATGACGGCAAAATTACACGCCCAAATAGAGCCAAAAGGCAAGCTAATTTTTACAGCCCCCATGCGCCTTTACAGCTGACAGGCATAAACCGTCGTCGCTCCAAAAATAAAAAAAAAATCAATTTACGCCACACGGCCACTTCATTCAAAATTCCAGGGTAAATAAAAAAGGAGCCGGTACGCGGACGCGCGTATAAAAAAAGGGTATATACGCGTAGCGAGAAGAGAAGGGCTCATCAGGAAGGTTTATTCACGCGCTCCGGTAAGAGAAAAAAAGCGCATAACGGAAGGATTATTCGCCTGCGCGAGCGAATAAATTCCCGAGCGTTAACCCCGAGACGGCTGTGCTATACTACCCACCTCTCAGCGAAGCTTTATATCATTTGACCCAGTGAAATTCCTCTTGTCGACGGCGCTCGCTCCCCAAGTTTTTCCGTGTATACGTATACGTGCGGCGAGCACGCGGGTTGCGTTATGTAACGCGCATGTATATATGTGTGTGGTATATGAAGGGACGATTCTGTCTGAAAAATTGGACCTGTCACTAGGGAGAAGCGAGAAATGACTGCTGGCACACGCCGCGCGGATAGGTACATCACTTTTGTTGTGTCGCTAATAAAGGACAACGGCTGTAAGAGAGAGAATAAAAGAGATTTGAATTAACAGAGATGGATGCTGGCGAATGATGGATTGGCCGAGAGAACCCGCGTGTTTCAAGATCGCGATTGTTTGTCTGTCGATGCTAATTAACTTTCATTATCCGGATATCGATGAGCTCTGCACGCACTGCATCTAATGCGGTGCCGATGTCCACGTATAAGTACGCCGGCGTTGGAAAAGGCCAATGTTGGCGCAAGAAAGTTTCGATTGCTTTAACACTCGGCAAAGTAAATATCACCCTGGACATGTGTGTGTATATATATATACACACACACACACATCGCGGGCGTCGAGGTAATGTGAAATCCGTGGAATAGTCGATAATCCAATTTCAGCGGACGAGAGAGAGAGGGAGAGATTTTATCGCGTCTTCGATATTTTACGTTGGTTAAATGTTTACTTTACAGAGTGTTACAGGAAACCCTTCTTTTTTTTTCATTAAATCAAGCAAAAATTTTGGTAGTTAAATCGGTTACAGTTGTAACGGTGAAGTGTGTAATATGTCAAGAGAGACATTGAAATGTAATTAATAGATTTCATCGATTTCGTTGTTTCAGTTGCTTTTCAATGAAAAGTTCGATTTTAATTAGAATATATGTTTATCTTAGGTGGTCGAAATAATTTCCATTATTAATCGAATCGTGGCACTTGTTTCCATTTTAAACATAACAAACGTCCCTGATGAATATAAAATCAAATAATTCCTCTCCAGCCACTCATCACCTTTATTAACCAAACTCATTCTGCGAAATAAACGCATCAACGAAAGCACAACCGCTACCTTGCGCCCCGCATGTTTAATCAACAAACTCTTTGTACAAATTTCAACAATAAAATTAATTACCCAGCCTGACGGCCACTTATAAACAAATAGACTCGCTCGCAGCGCGAATGTGGGTTGTATGTTACGCCGGTATTGACTTTCGCGGACGAAAAGAATCAGGAATCGTCTATTGAGGCAGAGTGTTTTTTTCTTCATATCCGTGTGGATGGAAAAGGGAGCGAGCGTGGACAGCTGGGCTGCGGGGGGGGCTCGATGATCGATCGTGATGCTTATTCGGCGCAAGAGGGAGCGAGACAGAGAGATAGACTTGTTGCTGTTATTGTGACAATTATGATGAAGATTTCATTATTCGCGAGCAATTTAAATTTCTGTCATTCGCAGAGCAGCCTTCGCGTATAGGACGAAGCTCTGCGCTAGAGCAAGCGGACGTGACGGTTTCGCTAACCCCGCAGCCGCCAGCGGGTAATACAATATCGAATTTTTTAAAAAGCAATTTAAACTGCGTGCGAATGCGCGTGCATTATTAATGCTTCGTTTGTTCGCCAACGTTTCTCTATGCACACACGCGCAGTTTGCTAATCTGCGTTATATTTTTCGGTACAATTGCATTCGCCGCTTTAAATCGCGGTACTTGGGCGGATTCGCGGAAGCGGCACAATAACGTACATGACGAACGGTATCGTTGGCGAATCGTACAATGAAAAACTCGTTAAATTAAACAACCGATTGTACGGCGAATAACAGCAGAATTACAAACCACATTTTCTCTTAACGGAATTACAAGCCAACCCGAGCAATTCATTTTACCGCAACTACTCCACGTGCAATCCTCTTTCCTCCCGTACCACCGGCACCCTCAAAACCCTTCCCACACATCTCTCAATTACGAAATTATTCGAAATACGACGAAATCCGTAGCAAATGGTTCTCTCTCTCTCTCTCTCTATCTCTCTCTCTCTCTCTCTCTCTCGTCGCTGTACCCACGCATTTCTCTCTGATCCACACGCATGACGTAAAATAAGCCGCGGCGCTCGCAAATCCTCGCGTTCTCAGACCGCACGAGGTACTACTCTCTTCCGTTCCTCTTCCATCTCGCCTCCGAACACAACAAACACATCCGACTGTTGCTCGTGTGCCGCCCACGCGCGCAGACCCCCTTAAACTCTCGTCCCTCGTCTTTTATCATCAGCAGACCATCGGCTTATAGCCCGCCTGTAACGGCCGAATATCTTCTCTTCCCTCTTGCACGATAGTGTGTGTAGGGTCACTGGTTAGATAGTACGTATCGGCGGCTATTTTCGTTTAGCTGTTTGTTTACGTCTGGCTGCGGGACTAGAGAATGGCAATTCTTTATTCTTTTCCGCAGCTGCGTGAGCGGGATTGAGCGATGCCGACTGTGGAAGGGAAAGGATGTGAAACGGATGAGTTTTTATAAGTCGAAAATATACCGAACCGATTCGTACGTGAAAACAACGACAATGCAAAATCCGGAAAAAGCGAGAGCGTTCCCATCCGGCCGGAATTCGCGCAATTCATATCAAAGAGTTAGCCGACATCCCTCTTTTTTTCTCTCCTTCCTCAAACATTACACGCTTGCGCTCGCGACAGCTTTCAAAAGCATGTAACTCCCTGGCTCCCGGAGGGCTCGTAATAAAAACGTCACGTGCACTCGGCACCGCGCGCGCGCGCACACAGCCTGCAAAGGAAACGAACAATACCTCTCCACCCTCCATTCTATCCCATTCCTACGTGAAAAAAAACGTAAACGAAATTGATCAGTCACCATTCTTCCGTGCCCTCTCTCTCCCCGAGAGCCTTCCAATTTAATCTCCATTCTGCTCGACGTCTTCCTTTTAGTCAAGTTAGCGCCTACTGCTATACAGTCCCCGCGTGTCGTCGTATCTTAGACTACCCTCTCCTCCCTTTTCGCCTCCTTCTTGTCGTCGCGCGTACACTTCAGAATTCCCTTTCAGCTGCGCGATTCTTTTTCCATTTTCTCTACCTATATACGTCGATCCTCTTTTCCAAGTCTCCACTCGTACTGCTAACGGTCGCGACTGTTGCGGCGATACAGTGCACTGGACGTCCGCTCGGGCAAATAAAAAGCTCTTCCTCTGTCCAGCTCTGGCTTGTGAACTAACACGCGCGTGAGGGCAGCAACGCTGGCTGGTTTTCTCTCTCTATTTTGAGCTTTATCTGCACGCGTTCCGCCTCGTGACTTTCACCCTCGCTTCGAGAGGTAAAAACATTTTATTTATATATTCTCGCGCGCTCCGACTTTGTTGCGCAAGTTGAATTCCCTCTCTTTTTTGCTCCGGCAACACGTCGCTTTAATTTAACATTTAATTTTTATGACTTTCGCGTAAAATATACATCGGATCTGGTGTAGAGCCATTACGACGCCTCTAAACTTCGAATAATTAAATTTAAAAAGCCCTCCGCTCTTCTCTCGGCACCCTTCGACCTTATCAAGCTTTCCCTTATACCAGCGCGCGTAGCGCACACACAGCGAGCTCTCCACAATGAAGAACCCTCGAGGGAGCGGGAGAGCGAGCAAGAGTAAAAGAAAGAGAGCAACCGGCCATATATCCTCCTTCTGTCTATCGTCACTTCCTCTATTATTCTTCAACACGCTGCGTGTTTTTCCCCTCCTTCCCACTCGCGCTGCCACCACAGCTTGACTTTCATTTACAGCGCAGCCAAATTTATATACGCAGGTATCTGTCTGGCCCGGATATTTCGGACTTGGAGGGAAAGGCGTTTGCTTCTCCCTTCGGGCCGTCTATTTATTATTTAGGCCTGCCATCGGAGCTCCGGAGCAATGCATTTAGATGTGAGTTCCTCGACCTCCCACCACACGGCTTTTTTCGGGCGCGGGTTGGGGGGGGGGGGGGGGGGGGGGGGGGCGTTACACGCCTCCTCGGCAAATGGACTGAGCTCGAGATATTTACGCTCGAGTTTTGCATGCCACTCGATGTTACCGGGTAGGTGGGTGGAGATAAATCTTGCGGGGGAGCACGTGGAAAGTCAAATGCTGCTAGGGAGATTTATCTTATACTTGCTATATAAAGCTGACGATTTTTCGTCTATTTCTGGTTGGTTGGTTGATTAATTATTGTCATTGTTATAGTGCGATTTAAAAAATTGCATAAAAAACTGTCAATGGATCGAATAAAAGTTTTATAGCTAAATACTAAAAAATAGAGCGTTATAAAAATTGATCAAATTTCAATATTTTATAAAATTTTTTCACAAAATCGTTAATAAAAATAAAATGTTGTGAGAAATTTCCACGCGAAACAAATTATTCATATATCCGGTTAAAAATATCCTGCATCATACTCAGTAACTGAAATATCAAACGATATTTCTGATTGCAATGAAAAAATATATGTATGTCGATTTATTAACTCCATTTTTTAAATATATTCACGCAAAATTTAAATAAATTTTAAATATTGTATAAGGTTTATGACCAAAGTTTAAAAATAGGAGTCCGTATTGAAGATTTTTATTGTTAATGAAAACGTTGATATATATATATATATATATATATATATATATATATATAGTAGAGAAACATGAGATGAACATATTGAAATATCATACCGCAGTGATTCTACTCACAAATGTTCACTATTTTTTTTTTAATGTTTTATGTCAACACGTCAAAAACTTAAAATACACGAAATCCGTGGATCACGACGAGAACAAAACGGCAGTATTCAAAGGCAAATCATTTTGCTTGTTCATTATACTCAAACCGAAATCATCGAACCGCGTGGGCAAATGCAAAATAAATGGGTATCCTATGGTAGCCAGGTCCCTTTAAAGTCTCGTCCTGCAGTATGCGCTTTGTTTTCGACGGATTTGCTGCATTGCAACAACTTATGTAATTTATCATGTATGCAGTGCACGCGGTATAAATCTTTGAAATAGTTCAGCGCTTTTTGATGGCATTTTAATGTCCAAAAACTTCAATGCGACTGATTCGAAGTTAATACTTAGATTGCTATGTGCAATGCTTTTTTAAAACTAGCGTAACCTTGGGATGCAGTTATTTTTTATTTCTCTAAGGGTAGATTTTTGAAAAATTTTTTATACATTGATTTAAAAATAATTTAAGCCATTTTTTGAAGCATGCCTGACTATTTTTGAATTCCACTACTTGCACAAAAACTCTTTAATTGCTATATTAGAATTCTCATCTAGATAATCTTTTTCAATTCTTGTCCTGCTAAAAATATGACCACCATCCTTCGAATACCCGAACAAAAAAGACTTAAAAGCTTAACGAACTCGCTACAGCCTTTATAGATACATACGCATGCTTGCAAATTCTGGCGTGCTGTCCGTAAACTTCGAGCGCGCTAAATGTGTCGATCGGCTCGTTAAATTACAGTGGCCAATACCCATAATATCCATGAATTTCGCGCTCTAATTCCATCTGAATATATTTCCTTCATTGCGCGCGTGCACGCTGGAACAATTTACAATAATAATTGTCTTATTCTATCGAATTGATTGACGCGTCAAATGTACTTAACAACACCCTGCATACACGCAGAAACGCACGATGTGCATCCCGCTTCATTTGAAACGTCAGCGCTCTGTTTTGCGAGTGCCAACATTGCATTTCGGCGCGTTGCTCATTGAAAAAGACTTATTTTTTCCAGTCAGTAGTATGATATTGAATAAAATAATAAATGAAGGATTTACGAATGTTACGTGAAATTAATAAAGACAACATGAAATATAGATTTTCGAGTATCGAAATTGTTATTGAAGTGATGAAACTGTCGTCGTCATACATATGACGATTTATTACTGGTATTGAGCATACTTATTCAATGCATGCAAATGTGTTAATGATGTCCCTTTATATATATTATTTTATGCTTAAATTTAAGTCGTTAATAAAAGCGGTTATCGGAAATAATATCAAATTTATTAATAAAATAACGTAATAATTATTCTACGAAAAGCACATTGAAATTAATGTAAATATATTTTCATTGTCATCGTAAAAATCTGTATTCACATCGCCAGGAGTAATAGGTACTAAAATTTAATAAGGTAATATTCAATAACGCCCCACTAAATGGTAATTATTCTCTGAAAAAAGCTTTTAGCATTCAGTACCACTCTAACAATGCTTTCATTTTCGTAGCGTGCTTTATACGAATAAACATTTGAAAAAGCTTTTTTCTTGAAAAATGATTCAAAATCTTGAAATTAGATTTAATAAAAATTTTCCTCGCATCTGCAGGTGCATCGTGGCATTCATTTTGTGCCAGTCCACACTCACGATGATTGCGTTACTTTTTTATTTTTGCTCTCCTTCCCGCCACCCACACTCAACTCCTCGGCGAATATAACCTCCTCTTTTAGCTTAATTGCATCGCCATTACTCAGGATTTCAAGGCACACATGGGAGCGGAAATGGTTCTCGATAAATTCCTCTCCGCGGGCGTGCGCGCGCTCCCACTTTATAAAGTGTACAACAAAAAGAACGCTGGGGAAAAAGGAAGAAAAGAGAGGACGCGTTTAAACGAAAATTTCCGCGAAACTCTAAAAAATAAGGTACACTCACGCCTATTATGTAGGTGGGGAGTATAGAGAGGTAGTGAGAGGCGCCTTTCCATGCAATTTCATCGCCTAATCGTCGAGCGGCGTGACTCATGAACCTGTCAGCCCGCATGCGTGCGATATTTGATACACGTGCGCGATGTGCGTGTGTATGTGCATGGGCATACGATGAGGTAGCTCGATTAGCACTCTACTCGCGTACGCGAATTCACGCGGGCGAAAGAACTATTATTTGTTTTACGCTTCTTGCTTGGAAATTAGGTATCGATTATTCGAAATAAAACTGTTGGTTTCTCTTGTTCGAAAGTAAATATTTTTTTGTTTTATTCAAACGTTTTAAACATGTTCGTAAAATAGTATATATTTAAGATGACTCATGGAATATAAAACGTTTAAAAGTATCACATTCAACAGAGAAAATAGTCTATGATACCATTGGCATATCCACCTCCAATACTGAAATACTTCAAGACCCATTAAGTTTACACGTCACTCCACTTCGACAGAATCAATCACAATGCAAGTATTAACAACTACTCGTCCAATTAATACCCAATTAGTAATATTATTACCAATACATCTCCCGCCTCGTATTACTTCTTCCAACCAACCCCCATTGTCCTAGATTATTCATGAAAAATTTTCCAGCTTATCCCCTCGGCGCACAACGAGGCATTAATCCCCTACGAATAATCGCGCGCCAGCGTGTCAAGTCAAAACGCTCGCAGTCGCGAAAGAGGAGTAGAGCGAGCCAGTGATGCCCGTAATCCTCTCAATTACGCTAGACTGTATTCGAATGACGACGCGCCGGCAAACGTGTGTGCGCGATTAACGCGCGCAGCGATGGTAGCCGTTAGTATTATTATACGAATGGACCTACAGGCGCGAAAATCCGCGAGTGCAGCCGTGGCGAAGGCCATCGAGGTGAAGGTGGCCGCTTTATTCGGAGGACGTTAACGTTAATTATATAGGCTGCAGGTATGGCTTAACGAGATTGAATTACAAAAGTTCTGTATCTATATCGATCAAACAAATTAATTATCTCTACTTGTTACAGTTGGCTATTGAATTGATCTGTTGTTTAGAGTTACGTATTATCGAGTTGGTAAATTTGACAAAATAGACAATAAACGATAAATCGCACGACGCTTTACATTTAACCGAAAGCTGATTAGAGCGCGAAACGAAGACTACACTCACCCCGGAAGCTGATACACACACGTATACGTGTAGGCATAGACAGATAGCGCCGTCGACAAGGGCGAGTAAGCGAGATAGAGAAAATTAAAGTGTACACACACACAGACATCTATACGTGACACATACACACACAACGGGGTATTATGCCAGCTACGCTCGGGTTGTGTGTCCTGTGTATACATATACGCGTCGATTCACGCGCACGCGGGGGAGGTTGTGACGCGCTCGCAAATCAACCCAAGAATCCGAAAGCCGATTTGCGGGAATCGATTCGCCCTCGCGTTAATTTTGCCTCCCTCCCTCGCGCGTCAGATTTTTAATACGCGCGCGTGTACTATATATATCTGCCAACGCGAGAGCGGGAATGGGCTAATCTCCTATATGGCCTGTCAGGGCGGACGCGCTATACATCAACTTCATCCCGGGCGGCGATCGCGATCAAAGGACGCGCGCTGGGGTACAGTGGACATTATGATTGAGTTTGCATGCGTCCACGCTTTGACTTCAGTTTGCCCGGCTAATAAGAGCGAGGATCGCCGTTCGATATATCCCTCTGCGTGCCGAGCGATCAGTATTTTTTTGAAAAAGTGACGGTTGCTTTGAGGGATTATTCAATTGAAATAGTAAGCCGATTGAAACGCGTAATATGAAAATTGTTATATATGTGAATAGCCGATGCACATTGAGCCGTGGGTGGGTATGACACACTAATTAAAACGAATGATCAATTCATTAAATAATCCTCTCTTTCCATTTCTACCTCTTCCTCCGAATTCATTGAGAGAGAGAGAGAGAGAGAGAGAGAGAAATAAAAAATTCGTCATAAATTAGTATTTTCTCATGTTTTAATTAATGAAAGAAATCACTTTTGCTCTCGGCCGCGACTTTGAGGAGAAGTGAAAAAATTTTTAAGTAATGAAAAGCGAAGCCGCGCGCGCCACGCGCCTACTTGAGCCTCGCATTATCATTGCGCTGCATCTTAACGTCACTAAAAATAGAAAATTTGCGCGTAATGAGGATAGTTGAAAAGCCACCGCGCTACTCGAGTCCACATCCGCGTGGGCGCCGAGTGAATTTCTCTCTCTCTCTCTCTCTCTCTCCCTCATTTTTCTTCGTCTTCTTATTTCGACGCGGCCGAGGAAGGGAAAGATCACGCGCCCGAGAGATCCTGAGAGACGCGAATCGTCAGCTGTCGCCGCTGCCACTGCTACTACTTAACGTTGAATAAGAGAAATGCGAAGCCACCTGCCTCGAGGGGCTTTTGACTTTACATCTTGCAGTATTTCACTACGACGACGGCAAAGAAATAAAACTTGAATAAATTCTTTATATACATGCTTTCCGACTTTATTTATATACATAAATCCAACTTTTTAACGACCTATACAATATTCCTTTTTTAATCTTGCGATTCCGCAACGCGCGCGCGCGCGCCTGGGTTCAAAACGTTGCTTATTCCTTTGAATAAGAATGAGATTCGGTTTTCCTCGCTCAAAAATCTACTCTGCGCATGCATGAGCGTATAGATGCGGTGAGCGCGCTCGTAAAAGCAAAACGGATTTCTCAGAGACCGAGACCCCCCTAGCGGCGTTTCCATTTCGTCTTGTTACGACTTTTCCTTCCTCAGTCGTTCCGGATTTTTCTAGTCCATGAACGTCTCCGGGACGGTCGTAATAAGCGACCTCGGCTCGCGCATCGCTTTAAAATTCGCGAAAGCAGTTCGTCTGCCTGGCGCAGCAGTCTCAAACTATAATTTATATACATACGCAGACGAGCTTTTGATTCACCGCCGCGCATTTTCATCAAACTTTCCGCGGAATTATGCGCTCGTGGTTGGTATAAACGTGGTTTGTATTGTTCGGGCGAGTACGCGTGGTCCGTTTACCGTGCCGCAGAAAGTTCGCCGTGATTATTCGATTTTTATACGCCACGAATTTGTGTGCGAGTGGGGAGCTTGCGCGTGTATACTGCGATTATCTTGGCGTGATGTGTGGGATGCGCGTGCGGGCAAGTGACCGTTAGTTATCGAGTTTCGAAAGTGGATTTGAGCTGCGGTGTCTGGCTAAACAGCAACTTTGCTACTTGCCGGACGTGGTTTGAGAGGCTCACGCCCGCGCTCGTGACTGAAGCGGTGTGAAAATGGTCTCACCTTGTTATATCATTATCTTCAAATACATGACAAAAGAAATTTCCTTATATACTCTATCGTAACATATAATCGCATACAACGTTTCAAACTGTTCCGTCCAAGATCTTATAGCCGCACGCTCGGAAGAATCGCTCAAGATTATCACCTCATAAACTCCGCCACGAGAAAACTCGCCTCGGCTACGACACTAATAACGTCGTCGATTTAACAGCCATCATCTCGCGAGCAAAACGCCTCGCGCGTGCCACTATAAAATCTCTCTTTCCCGCTCTTCATCATTTCGCGCGAATCTCTCAAGAGCCCGGCTCGCATCCGCGTATTTTAACGGCCTTTTCACGCGCGCGCATTGTGCACAGTCATTCGCTGTCGTCGCGAGCGAACACGAGATAAACAGCGTAACCGCGCCGAATTACATTTACACGCGGGCAATGGGCTTTACGGTGCCGACGTTATATCGCGACGATGAGGAATGTGTATAGTTATATTATCTAGTTTTCTGCGCTGAAGCTGTAAATTCGAGCAGAGCGGGGCGTGAGATGCGTCGAACGTAATAAAGCGGTAACCAATGTATGATACTTTATGGGAGTGCACATATACGAGTGTGTGGATGGAGCTGATGAGAGTGTATAGTTTGACTTTCTGACGGGTGAAGCTATGGTGGAATTCAGCGTGAATTGCCATGTGCTCACGCGGGATACGACGTACGTTATACGCGATGCAATCAGCGATGCTGGATTAGAAGCTTATTGGAATGGGAAATTGGAATGTGGTGCGGGCAGAAGTCGAGCCATTCACATGTTCTATTTTTCCAAAGATAAAATACAGACTCTTGACATTTTATACATTTGACGTACTGTTTTTTCGGATATTTTCTCGGCGCGCGCGCACATTATCGTTCGATTTCCAGGAATATCGTCGAACTCGAGCAAACCATATTCGAAACATCGTGAAAAAGCATATTTCTTTCGCAAATCGGGAACGAAGTACATATTATATATGTATATATACCCCGCCGCAGCCCCTATGCAAACTTACACTCTCAAATATTCATTACGCGGGGCAAACAACGTCGTTCTCCAGTGTACACTATACCAGCAGCGGTAGCAGCGCGACAATACAACGGGGAGTAACACAAAAGCCCGTGCTCGTAAAAATCTTTCTCTCATAATTGTTTTCGAGAGTGCGCGCACGCACGGCAAATACGCACGCGACCACCGCAGTGCGCCCGTCATTAAACTTTCACTCTCCCAAGTTGTTGTGTGTGTGAGTTTTTTTTTGTCGGTTGCCAGAACGATCCTTTGTGTATATAAACGCACGTATACGAAAAAAAACACGCGCTACAGAATGACGCGCCATTATTTTCGGAGATGCGCGTACTGCTGGAACTTCCGCTCGGACGAACCGACGGCTGGACGGGGCCAAATTGTTCCGAGAGATTTAAACGTTAATCACGCTTCGCACCCCCTCCGATCCGCAACCGCTCTGTGTATATATAGTTGTACAGTACATACACGCGAGTTTGCTCTGTCAAGTGTGGAACGATGCGCGCGCAACACTGTCTCTCTGTCTTTTTTGCTCCCGTGTGCGAAATACGAGGCCGCGCAGCTTGCGAATTCGCCGTGGCTTAATTGAGTCCCCCCCGCTCCCCGATCTCCGAGCTCGTGTCTCTGTGTGTATGTATCTCTTTATCTATTATTTTAGTTCCGCTCGTTGTTTTGCCTAGGCAGCCGAGCGCTTTCGCTATATCTCTCTGGCCGCTGCCACCCTCTCTCTATATAGCTTTCAGATTAATGAGAGGTAGTCGCTCGATGGCTCTCCCTCTCTTTCTCCTCCAACGTTTTGGAAAATCTATTTTACTCCCACTCCTGATAAAAATCGCCAAAGGTAATTGCACGGACACCCGAAAGCAGCGTACAAGTGTGGTATATATATTTGTTATATGCAGGGATATAGTTGCCCGCGATGGGAGATTAATAAGATTGAACTCACGTGGATTATTGTGCATCGCTTCACGGGCGTTTAATAGGGGCAATATCGCGCGAATACTCGTTCCGCGGCATTCTCGAATCGCGCTCCCATGCGACGCGCTATTTAGGTACGTGCGTGAACGAGCCGTGCGCGTTCATATATAGTTGATTACCGCGCGGTGTACATCCTATCGCCTCGTTTCGTAATTTTCGTTTCGTAATTCTCAAGCAAATGTAAACAAAATTAGCGACTCGGTTTTTGATCCTCCGCAGGAATTCGTTTGAATTAATCAAGGATAAATGCTTATTTCAATTGCCAGAACTCTCCCTCTGCGTGCCGATTCTATAAATTAAATGTATTCGTCAAAGAATTTAACTTTGATACAAATAAAATTACGGATACTCTCTTTGTGAAAACCGAAAGCAATCAAGCGAAATATAGATAAAACAAGTCCAATCTCTTTACTATATAATACTTCTTTATTGCTAAAACCGAAAAATATTTAGTCTTGAAAAACACGTTACTAAACTTTACACCCATCTACATCACCACCTATAAATCCAATGACACAAACATCATTAACCCACTTGTTTACACGCCCCTCGCCTCCCATAAACGCTGCTCCATCAACACCACTCACCTCCAATCCACCTCCACTCTCCCCTCTTCTCTATACACCCACGTTATCCCCTCTCGAATATCATTTTTACACCGCCCTCGCTATCGCGCGAAACATAAAACCCACGCCGTGCGCAACTACAGCTTGCGCTAAACCCCATCCATCCTCCCACGCGTTCAAAAATCGCTCTTGAACGAAAATAGAAAAAGTATTCCAAAAGACATACACTCTACTAGCTCCGTCTTTTTCTCTAAGCTCGCATAACGTATAGGGCAAACCGAGTTCGCGCGACGTTGAGCCGGCGAGGATCGCCGCGGGCACGGCGTGTTTACCCTCCTTGCCGGGATTAGCGTATACTCGCGTGCGGCCGCGATAACGTCGTCACGATTATCTCACCGGCGTGGGTGCGCGACGAGCTCGTTAAGCCCGCGTAGCTGCACAGAGACGCGCCCGCACGTCCGAAAAAGCTCGGCGCTGCTTTCGCCTCTCCCGGAACTCCGTGGATGCGGACTGTATAATGTGTGTGCGAATGCATAATAATAAGTCTGCAGCTGCTGCTGCGCGGTTCATTCTGGAAAAGTTGTGTGAGCATCTCCTCTTGGAACTGACTATCATCTTTTCCTGGAATTCCGCGGTAGATCAAGCCGTTCCTTGCATGTATCTTCATCTGCATTGCATGCATCACATCCTTTCGCGACGCCTACACCAGAGATATATCATGCTCCGAAAAAAAAGATAAACAAAACACATCTCGTTAGGACGAACCAGGAGATTGCAATCGCTGAATAATTCATCGCGATCTCCAATGTTTATTTACTCCGTTTAAATTTAGCGCGCGCACGCTTGCTTAATTTGGAGCGCCGCGTCGAGTGGCGGGCAGAGGGGAGCGCGCGCGTCTATATATGCATGCGCGTCACGCGCGCCACGCTCGAGTGAGAAATCACGCAGTTCTCTCCGCGGCGCGCGATAAAGTTTCCCATTTGCCGTGATTTTTGCCGGCGGGGTGGATCCAAGTGCCACTTTTTAGTGGCCCCTCCTATTTATCCTCCGCTGTTGAATATTTATCGGCGTTTACCCGAGTATAATGCGCACGCGCGCGTGCGTAGAGGCGCAGAACTGCTGCTGAACTTGATCGAGCACATACTTGGCTTTGAGTGAGATTCATGAACTGCGCTTAATATGCATTTTCGTATATCTCGCGCCTGAGCGCATACGAGGCTGCCGCGATCTTTTTGCGCCGCTGCTGCATTGCACCCGAGATAAGGCTATTTGTTGCCGAGCGTATCGCGATAAATAACGCTTTTGAGTTTCTTCAGATTTTCGGATTACTGGAGGGAGTTTTTGGTTTTAGCGAGATACGTACAGTCGATCCGCGACAAAGTTTGTAAAATGAAAATAATAAAAGAAAAAAAAAACACTTTGAAATAAAAAAGAAGTCGTCGAAGGAAGAGAATAAGCCGGGCAGGAGAGAATTGCGCCGCGTGGCTGAAAATAAATTTTGAACTTGGTAAATCCCAAGTTTATTTCCTCCCGGGGGATGGTATAAAGCAAAAAATAAAGCCCGGGGAACTTTCATTTCAGCTCGGACTCGCGCAGGCAAGTTCATCCAACAACAGCTGCTTTCGACTTTTCCATTGTTCCTCTTCTTTTAGCCCCGTACAACAAAAGCGCTTATAATTACAACCGCGAGCTCTAATCCGCTACAACAGCGCAATAGCGTATTAACCGCTATTAACATCGGCCTCTCGGCACTTCCCGGCCCTCCAGTTATGCTCGTATTTGTCGAGAGCGCGCGGGCACTCTATTGGGCCAATATAGTTTGGCGAGGGAGACAATCGATGAGTCAATTACAAGTGCTCGAGCGACGCCGTTTAAATGCCGTCGCCACCTCGTTATCGTAACGATCCGGGAGCCCCCATCGTCGGATATCGGGCCCGCGTTGTTCATAATGAGCGCCGGCCAAGAAAATACGAACTGAGATGCCGGCGGCAAGGTTGTACTTGTACACGCGGTTGTTACCGGCGCGTGCGCTGCTTGCATTACAATTAACCTCGGCAACGCGGGTATAATAACGTGAGAAAGAGCGATTTATCGGTTAATTTTCTGATGTTTGACGCGCATGTGGGTGACTCGCTAAACTTTTTATCGAAATTAACATTATCAGGGTAATTAAGCGTTAAACTTTGTAATGCGAGGCTGATGCGGTTGGCTTAATCCGACTAATTACGTTAAGGCTTTTTTCAAAAGAATTTTTATCAAGTTCCGCTGAAGCTTGACGCTGCCGGAGAAACTTTTTACTAAAAGCAGCAAGCACTTTGGCTGTACGGCTGAGTGAAAATTTACTTTGAAGCCGTTAATAAGTAGCGTAATATTATACTTTTACCATATACGAGGTAATTTTGTAGTGAGAATTCATTCTTCGCGTACCAGCGCGCTCTACCAGTTTATCCTTATTAGCTCTTATCATTCTATAAATAAAGACGTGTAGATGTAAAGTAAGAATTCCAAGTATAGTAAAACCAACACACATTATCGCTATAAATTAAGCATTTTCCTCTAAAAACGAGCAATATATACAAAAAAATCATTTCACGAAACCTATACGTACCTGAAAACTTCAACAATTATTCACAATTACTCTAGCGCAATTTGCGCAAGTTCTCTCACTCTTACTCCTCATAAGCCAAAAGTGCGCTGACAGCGTCCCTCCGACGACGATAAAAAAAGAACACGGAAAAAAAGGAAGAAATAACCGTTATAGCGTGACGCCGCTCTTCGGCTTAAGAAAATGGATTAGTCTTGAGCGCCGAGAGAGCGTTCGCCTCGTAAGCTCCAAGCGCGGTTCCCGGAATCCCGCGACATAATAAGCGAAGCTTGCAACGCATGCGGCGGCCTCGTTTATACACGCTTGCGTCAGACGACTTAGACTCCCCCCGCCTTCCGCCTCTGTCTAGCAGCAGCAGCAGCAGCAGCAGCAAGCGGAGAAAGGGTGGAACGAAATAGGCTAGCGAAGCGAAGTTTAGTGGCGCGTAAGTGGCGAACAAATTACGGAGTTTCTGCGGCAGCGTATATGGAAGAGAGCTCGCGCGCCGCGCGCACGCGTAATCAGTAGTAATTATATCAGCGGCAATTACGTCGGCGTGATTAAGCACGCCGAGCGGATCGCTAATTGCGCGCGCTCCCCGCCAATTGTATAAATTGTACAAATACCGATGCAGCGACTCCATTAGGACGCCGTTTTTCCTTCATCTTTGACAGGGAGGAGAGTGCGAGAGAAATGCAGCCGCTTGCGAATACAAATGCAGCTGCGTGTTGCAGGAATACAAACAATTACTGCTTTTTATGGGCTGGCAGCTGTTCGTCTCCCGTGCACGCAAGAGAGAAAAAGAGAGGTCGTGTTTACTTTTTTCATCTTTATTACGTGAGGTTTTTCGGTCCCAAGAGATAGAGCGTGAATCATGCGCGAATCAGGGGGCTTTATTTTTGCGTGTACAAATCGTTCGTTGGTTTGGAGGATTCGTGCGGTGACGCAGTTCTTTTTCTCGCACACGCAACTCAAGGATGTTTATATGACGTGATGATTGTATTCATCTTTGATTGTTGTTGTTGTTGCTGTTGTCGTGGGGTTTCGCTAAATGAACTTCGGAAGTTTACCTATGCAATAAATAGTTGCTATACTTGAGCTACTGAGTGCTGGATCTATATATATATAATCATTGTGCGCCCAAGAATACGACGTTTCGTGTTGATTTTCAACTTTGGAGCAACTTATTTCATAATGAAATTTGCTTTACACTTGGAAACAAGATACCACCAGCAGCCCGGCGTACAACTGAAAATCAATGCCGCTGCGAAAATGGGTCAACTAAGTTTTCTTTGTTAATTAAAATCAGTGGTGGAAATCCAAAACTAACCTATGGTGATTCGGTCGTTTTCTTTTTCCTTTAATTCCCATAGGCAAAAATTTGTTTGAAAAATAAAAATTACAGTCTTAAAACTGTATTCGCAACCAAAATTTAATTATATAACTATCGAATTTACAATAGGGCAAAACTTTTGAATTGCGATAATATTCATTATTCAGTAAAAAAAAAAAGTTCGCGTGGATTTCATTCCAAGTTAATTCGAAACTTTTACACCTTTACGCCATCGTATATTAACTCGCTAACTGGTTTGCGTTTCTTTTTATTTTGCAGGTAAGGTTTATCAACTAATTGCATGCGCGCCCAATCTGCACAATACGTAAGTTGTAACAACGCACCTATATTTAATTCAGCCAACTAGCAGTACCGCTAGTTCACATAATACGTTTCTATTTGTAGTAACCGACCTCGCCCGTAATTTTACCCTTTTATAATAAAACACCGCGTTACGCAAATAACTTTAATACCTGCGCGAATAAATATACACTTTCAACAAAATATCAATGCGAAACTCTCGACCTCAACTCGGCGATATACCCCGCGCGTAAATACGGACTACTCTCCCAACGAGCAGATTTCCGCACATATTCGCAAAAAAAAAAAAAATCCGCGACTAACAACTCCGCCTCGCCGATAACCCGGCGTGAGAGCATCGGCTACTATCACCGAGATAACAGCATTTCCATATAGCCCCATCGCGGCCTCTATATAGAAACGTGCGCATACGGCGCGGCGTTAAATCTAAAAAAACGCCCGACGCACTCGCAGCTGCATAAAATTTTCGAAGTCACCCGATCATGCGTAAAACCCGCGGCTGCTGACGAGCTTATAAAATCTATGAAAAATAACCTCGCGTCGAAGTAAATTAGAGCGGAGCGCGTTATCGCGCGCCTGAAAAATCACCCGATAACGCCAATGACAAATCGAAGCGCGGTATGTGAGGGGACCCGAGCTCTCGCGTATAATGCAGGCGGATCACTCGCTCTTTCGCAAAACTTGTCGCCCGCGCACAGACGACGTCTTATCTCGGCGTGCCGGCGAGGTACCGTTTATCTTTCCCCGTTGAGAACTTTTCGCCGGGTGTGGATATATAGAGAGCGGACGGCCGAGTTATGGCGCTCGCTCTTTTCGCCGGCGTGAAAAAAATTCCTCTCCCACTGAAGAGAGAAAAGAGAGAGAAACGGGCTCGCTGGAACACTTTATCGAATATCAATTTTTATTCCGTGTTTTATTTTTCGGGAGTCGTTCGGGAAGATTTTATTGGTCGTATTTGCCGGTCTTAGCGATTCTCTCTTACTTCATGCGTTCGAGCGGTATAGAGCTGAATGAGCGGTTTTTGCCTTCGCCCGGGGTCTATAAAAAAATCATCGTATATTACATACGAAGCATTTACTTTCAAGCGCAGCCATGGAAAAGTGAAAGGATATTTTGTTTCTCAAATGTTGCTCTATTCAACGGTAATAATTCAAATAACGAATTACTTTTTTCTCCCACCACGGCAGTGATTTAATTTCCAGTCGAGAAATGGTCGGAAACGCGTGCGAACCCGTAAAACGCGAATCGGACTTGTAATTTCACGCCTTTAATCAACAAAACTTGTTAGTTTAGTGCAATTACCTCCGCGAGGCCGTTTCCTTTGAAATCCACTCCTTTGTCCTGTAACCCACGCAAATTAAACGCACTCTTTCCCCCTCCATTTCTCCTCAGATTTTAAAATTCCGTGTAAAAATACAACTAAAACACACAGCATAAGTACTAGCTAATTTCTCTAATTGGCTAATTCACCGCGCAGAAAGTTCGCGTATTTCCATGGCTTTACCTCTCTCTCACTAATCCCCACACCTCCCTTCGTTAGAACAAAATTATTCTTAAAAGCAAATAACTCTCCTACTCGCTCGCTCGCTCACACGCGCGCCAACCTCTCGCGAGAAAGAAAAAACTAGAACACAGCGAAGTTTTAACAAGCCCGCGCGAGCCCGGAGAACGTCTGTATAATCTGCTTAACAAAGCTATAGCAGCTCGCCGGAGCCGAATTTCACCCCCTCTGCAATGTAATTCGACAATCAAAGCTTGGCTCCGCCACAGCTTTTTGTCGGTTTCCATGCTGCAGCCCTCCTTCCCATACGCGTGCAGAGTGTGTAATATCGTCGTAACGGGATCCGTGAGGGAGCGAGGAATTCGATCTCTTTATCCCCGCGGCAGTAAAAGTCTGCCAGCCGCTCGTTGACGCGGCGAGTGACGCCGTTTATGTGGAGAGAGATCGTCGTTGTCTCTGTCGCCTGCTGCTCCCCTCGGGTGCCTTTTTCTTCTTTTTTGCGAAGTGGAATCGTCATTTCATTGTCGCTGGGGCAAGCGCTTAGAGTTCGATTACAGAGGTTTCCGACCGAAGGTTGCCCTGTTGTCGAAAAAGTATGGGGGGGAATTGATATAATGATTTACTTGGCTTTTTAATTTGATACTCGTGGGCTTAATTATTTTCTTACACTCGGACGAGTGATGAATGTAACTAAACGTTATTTATATTTATAAACTAGGAAATCGTTGTTAAGCACGCACTTTCCCAAGCGCATGAAAAAAAGAAACGCACATAATTACCCGAGCGCTCTTTGTCCCTCCCGTCTCCCATTCTCTCTCTCCCTTAATAAAGCACCCTCGAGCGCGCGGTGTGGCAAGCGCGCTTATACAAAATAGAAGACGTCGACGAGGTCGAGCTCCCTCCCTCCCTCTCTCTCTCTCTTGTCTCTCCCACTCTCATCTTATACACTCGTTATTTCGACGTCAGTCGGTAAAGCGAGCCCTTAGGGTCGGATTTTAACGGCGGGGTCCGGGCAGTCGTTATTTTTAACGAAGGCGAAACGATACGCAATTGTCTCTTAAGAGGCCCGGCCCGCCGTTAATTGCGTGCGTTCGCCCTGACGTGGAGCGCGGCACTCGAGTGGCTCTTGACTTCGTTTCTTTTTTTTCTTTCAAGTTCGCGCGGTTCGAGTGGATTTTTTTACGCTTCGAAGAAAAATAGCAATGTGGTGAAGCGCTATTGTGCAATGTTACGTGTTGTTAAGCGAGAGGCTGCGCTTGGATCTCATAACGCGACAGAGCATCGGGTTTGAAGGCATGTATAACTTCGCGGGAATCAATGCGCATATAAGAGCTTAATTCCGCGCGAGTCTTGAATTTCCTTAAACTCTACTCGCGGAAAGCGTCTATAGTGCCGTCTATAGAGCATTCTCTTCGGTCTAAAATGCTAAAAATTCAAATTCCCCAGTCGCGTACGCCGGAAACTTTACGGTTATATACGGTATATAGCTAGGGGAGGGTGTGGAACTCGAGTTTCATAAGTTTGTCTTCTCCGCGCGTTTACCGTCCTCCTGATCTTTCCGGCGTGCACGCGAGTATTCCAAAATGAAGATTTCTCGTAATTTCATGCAAATTTATTCTGTGCCGTGGAATTAAAAAGCAACAGTTTGCTCGCTGTGTATAGGTAAAATTCGACGGCGATCATTCTCTTTGTGTATTATTTCATAACGCGACTCTGGGGTATTGAAGGCACGTACTTACGATAAATTACTCATTCGCTGTGGTTTTTCTGAATTTTTATTTTGAACTTAATGGCTTACGTGCTCGAACTTTGAAAAATAAAGAAAAATTATACACGGCATTAATTTTTTCCAGAATGTTCAACCGAGCACGTGTCGATAATAGGTGAGTAAGTATAACGGGTTTGGAGCCAGTCATATTGCCAATGAGTTAGAAAGTGTGTTAACGAAATGGGCAAAATAAAGGGAGTTTAGCGGCCCACTACGCTTCAAAGAGCCAAATTGAAATTCCAAGCCAAGTTTTCCCGCTCGAAAAGAGCATTTCCCCAACTCAATGGTCTTTGAGATTAAAATATTTAAATCCATTGTAAATCGTGCGGTTTTCGTATGAAGCATCATGCCTATGACGCTTTTAGTTACAGCGTTTAATCAAGTTTTTTTTCCTCACAGCATTTTACCTGCAAACTTGTGGGTTTCAATCACCAACGTAAACAATCAATATGTACGTTTTATTAAATTTCCAAATACAATAAAATGAAGTCAATCGCATCACTCACTTTTCAGACACACCCATGGTTCCTTTTAAGAAATCATAAAAGGATAACAATTTACCTAACAAAGCGTGTCGCACATCCGATTTTCAACTTTCCATCCAAAAGACAACTAAAATCACCCGGAATCCCATCTCCTCCCGTAAATCGAACGCGAAATAAAATAGCGCGCGCGTATAGCCCGGGGGGAGGCCGCCGGTTAATCTTTTTCAGCATCACGCGCGAATTGCATTCCCTCGCGTTCACGCACATATACCTACACACTCTCTCGCAACTTTCCCGTCGCGGAAGTTTGCATTAATTTCGCAACTATTTGGAATCGAGTTAGCGCTCGCTTGCGCGAAATTCCATAAACGCAGCACGCGCGGACGCGCGTCCGATAAGCCAAGAAGACGGTATTACGTTCAAGAGGCAGGGAGAGGGAGGAAATTTCCCGGAATTTACATCGGCGACAACCGATGTAATCGCATTATTCGCGGTAAATGCGCTACGATACGATTATAGGGGGAAGACGATACCTATACCCATCGTGTGATAACGTGATTTTCTGGGTCGCTGATGTTTCAGGATTCTATTGGCAGTTTTCCTCGCGCGCGACTGACTCTTTCAAGGAGAACAACGTAGGCTGTTCGTTATTGCCGCATTTTCCTTAATGGGTGTTTGTTATACAAGAGAACTGCCGTTGCGTAATCGTGGACTGCTCGCGTGCGCCCCGGGTGCTTCCGAAAATTTAATTATAATCTTGCAAAGTGGAGGATTTCGCCGTGGAATAATAAATTATTATCACGAGATAATATTTCGAAAGCAGGATGAACACGGTGAAACGCAAGATATATATAAACGCATATAGCACGAAACGGTCACATTTATCTCTCTCTCTCTCTCTCGAGAGAGAGAGAGAGAGAGAGAGAAGATAATTCGAAAAGTCTCCGCCTTGTAAAGACCTCTTAACCTCGCAGCATGTCACACGCAAGGTCGTATCTTCTCTTCTCTAGAAGAAGCTTTTTAAAGCCCCGCTAAAGACCAGAGCAAAAATCTCGAGTCGACGAGTCAGCATGCCTTCGGAATTCCGGCGAAGCCCGATAGGTCCAAGTACGTTCATTATTATTAAAGCGAACACGAGCGATGGGGTGTCTTTTCATTACCTATGAATTCGAAACTTGGTGCACATTCAGGGCCCCCCGTCCGCTGGGCTGGTTTACGATTCGCCGGCGCGTTAAATCTGGCCTAGTTTCCGTCGGGCGATTTTTCTAGTTTCTAAAATATGGTTTTTAATACTCCCTATACGCGCGGCGCACGCGCTCGCTCGGTATTTCTAGTCGAACGGAGGCATTGAATGCGTCGATGTGCATATATGTGCATGCATTATCGAGGCATGATCGGCTCTCTGCATTTAGACAGAG
>JAPYZO010004693.1:0-17523 GCA_030522905.1 Torymus flavipes | reverse complement strand
GGCCCTTTCCTGCCTTCGTTAAAAAAAGTACGGTGTGTAACACGGGAAGAAAAGCTATTTCAGACTCGGGTGAGGTGTTTTCAGCACTCGTCTATGTCTACACCTCACCCTCGCTAGAAATAGCTCATTTTCCCCCCTTATTGCACAATATACTATTTCGTCAACAAAGAATATACAGAATACTATTTTTCAAAAATTATTTTTATCATTAAAAAAGTATTTAAATTGTGAAGCAACTGACTATAGTGACTAACTTAGGTAGTATAAAGATATCAGTGTATATTATTATTGAAAGTAACAAACGATTCCTGAATGTCCATAATAATAATTCGTAAAAGAAGATATAACCTTCCGGTCCTTCGTTTTTAAAACGTGAGCTTTGGCATCTTTAAATGCTAGTTATTTAAGTATAATTTTTATATCTCTGATTAATAAAAAAACAATTTCGTTAAAAGTAATAATATAAAAAATTGAAAAGATTACAAACACGAATTAATTTACCTGGAAATAACATCCCATTTAGATGACGAAACCGCAAAAAGATCGATATGACGAGAGTGACGAATTTCATGACAGCGATAGACATGGGCAGGTAGAAATATACGTAGATAATCGCCGCCATCAGAGGCTGCTGCGTTTCGTAAATATATGTCACGCATCCAATTATCAGAAAGTAAATATTCATAAAACCAAAAATTGTCCAGGTGTGTATCCTTAATCCCTTCGCATTTGTTGCCACATCGTACTAAAAACAATATAGCAATATTTTGTACAATAAAATCATAGGTATTATTAAACAAGTTTTTTTTTATTGATTTAAAAATACAGCTACGTTTTTTTAGGACGACATGAAATGTTTATACCTTTGAGCAATAATAACCATACAACACAAAAATAAAAAGCTTTTAATGAAATATAAAGTAATATAATGATTACTTTAAACAAATAAAAATTTTTAAATATAGAAATGTCTTATATTATACTATCCAAAACGACCAGATATGTCTTAAAAAAACATATGAGTCATATATGAGTTTTCGTGTAAAATTTTGTACATGGTTACATACGATCTCATTCAAGTGCCCGTATGCAAAACTTGAATTGTGTAATTTTTATCTAAATTAAGGATGTTCAATGGTTGCAGGCGTTGGTAATTTAAAGAATTTTTTTCGTTATTTCAAGACCCCTTCTTTCAATGTATATTGCCACTTTTATCATGCAATGCTTAAAAGTTATTGTAAAAAATTCTTCAAATTACCAACGCCTACAACCATTTAACATCCTTAATTTAGATAAAAATTACACAATTCAAGTGTTGCATACAGGCACTTGAACAAAATTTTACACGAAAACTCATATATGAGATAAAATATGATTTTTTGAGTAGGGAAATTGAACCGCCGGGTGCTGTAACTCTTTACGCTGGATTTCGCCGCTTGCTTATTTCTTTAATAACTAAATAACGGTAATAGCTAAAAATCTGGTTTATTTGGAAAAAGATGCGCTGCAACATTCTCTGTACCAAGAATCCATTGTCAAAATCCGGATTTGTGATATTTGAATAATAGCCCGACGGCAATAAAAAGAAAATAACGCATGAATCTAAATATATATTTTTTATCCAATTTAACGTTTCCAAATTATTTGTATCTTAATTTGTATTACACTGTTTCACAATAGGGACGTACTTTTTGAAGTGTTTCATAATCGGGACCTTTACAAGTTACAGCACCCGGCGGTTCAATTACATAGCATTTATGTTAAATTTGTAAAGAAAATGGATAGCTCAGAAAACTTTTTAATTAATATATTGATTACACGAAAAATGTATAAAGCAATATACGCAAATTGCGCGAGGAAGTTCATTAAATTCATTACAACTTTATATTAAAACACGATGTTCTTAAAGAAAATTTACCTTCACAGCCAAATCATATTTCCGCACGTTATCCAGCGCGGCCTGCAGATTCTTGTCCTTGACGATGAGCAACGCGGCGTCGGTTACCAGCGCCGTCACCGCTAGAATCGTCCTTATGATGGACAGTACGCGAAACTTGCTTTCCGCCTCGTCCGTAAAATAAATGTGTAGCCTGTTATAGAGCGAATAGAGGTTGAATAGTATCCAGGGCACGGTGTAGAGGACCGCGCGCTTGGACAGGAAGACGCTCGAGCGGGTGATGGAATAGGGCGCGAGGCCGAAGGTGCGCGCTATCAGGAGCGCCGGCCGCACGTCCTGGATCGACGAGGACGGCATCATCACCCTCGGCACTCTGCGCGAGACTATTTTCGGCCGCTCTATGTGGATCATCGAGCGCGACCGAAAGGGGCCGAAGCATTTGACAATAGGATTATGACCTAGAAGATCAAATGGATGTACACGTGTGTGTCCACAAAGGCGAGTTTATGAGTGGAGTGTAGGGTGTAGGAGTATACTAATCACTTTGATGGTCGTTTCATGCCTGAAAAGCAATCAGACAAAATACACTGTCTAATTACTTTCGGTACGGATTGTTTATCCCAGATGAACAAACGCACAAAACACAATATTTTTTTTAAGTTGTGCCACAAACAATATTTGTTTTTTTTTTACACGAATAACTATTACTCTTAATATGTTATAAGTCTTATTTGAACATTAAAGTTCATATTGAATCCATCGTAAAATATTATAAGGAAGTAAATAAGTCTACTATTAGAAATTGTTTTGACGTGACTAATATGACGGTATTAATTAGAGAAAGACAAATATTATTACACTCAACACATCGTTGGAAATAATTAAAACAGACTTATTTGATAGACGCACTTAAATATAACATTGATTAATGTATAGATAACTTTTCTAAGAAAAATTTTTTAAACTGATTTTATTTTAAATCGTCGTCTAATTAGATTCTAGATGTCGTCTCGCCATCCCTAAAATTTCAAGTATATTTACCCTCTAAAATAACTTTGTCTCTTGGTTGTTTATTCAGATTTTGCATATTGGAATACCGTTAAGATTAATTATCCTTTCTCTCCATTATACATTATGTGTTTTAACTATGTACATTTCGCTGAACTAAACTAATTATAATAAGACTATTACTAACTAATTATAATATTATAAAAGATTTTCAAGGCTCGTTTTTAATTTGAATAATTTTATGGAAAAGTTAGCTAAAAAATTCAGTGATACGATGAATTATAATTAAATTTTATTCGAGAATTCATTTTTTCGTAATATTAATTCCGCGAAAAATTATTTCTCCATTTCTATCAATCTGATGATAAAATTATTGTTATTATTATACATTACTTCGTAGAATATGTGGTAACCAATAACCAAATATTAAATTTCCAATCGAAATCTTCATTTTTTTCCATACAGTATATAATATAGGAATATATAATTGTAGGAAAAAACTTCTCCAGTGTATAAACAAATAAAACAGTTGACTGTAATTTTTGTCATTCAACTAACAGACTTAAAAATAGATTAAAAGTAATAATCTGTTTTAATACGGTTTTTAAATGTTCAAATATTACGTTAGTGAAAAATTTTTTATTTAAGAATAAAAGTAGAAATTTAAATAAAAGAAAATCTTTAAATATCACCTAAAAACCAGTACATGAACGAGCAATCCTAAAGACTGAACACTTAAAGCCAGTGAATGAATAATTATTTTTTATATAGTTATTATAATTTAATTATATTAGTATTGAGTTCACTTATGAAAGTCATTTTTTAATTTTTAACAAGCACATTGCAATTGATAAGAAATGAATATATGAAAAATCATTACAATCTTTATTTAAAAAAAAACGTTCTTTTTAAGTACATAAGTATAGGTAAGAAGATTAAGTGGATCTATACCAATTTATATTAATGAATTGGAACTTCTAAGACGATTAAAGCAAGCTAATACTAATAAATACTTTTAAAAAACAAGTAAGAGATTCTTCGACATCTTCGATCATTATTTCTTTTGATATTCTTTCTAACATTTGTAACTGTCTCTTTGATCCGCTCATTATCGCGTGCTCTTTTACATTCTTGCTGGATCACCAGAATCAGACTAGGCGTCCAGTAATTAAACTATTTATTTATTCACTAGAACCAGGGCCACAAACTGAACCGAAGTTTGCTACGGGTGTCTCGAGTCATTTTAATAGTACTTATAAGTGTCACATATAATTTCTTATGGCGATGGTGTCAATATTTTTTTTTTTTTTTACTCTAAGCCAATTTTTTTCATACAATGTATTATATTATATATATTATATACATATTATATATAAGATGAAAGGAAATTTATCAAGGATTTAAAAAGGATCACTCTTTACAATTTTGGTTCATCTTAAGAAAATTTTCATTCACTAGTGTGCATTCAATTATACTCGCAAAGTCACGCACCGTACCAATATTTTAAAATCCCTCGAACTGTCACTGATAATATCCGGCCGTAATTCACTATTGCACTTCTATAACCGATGAAAACGCACACATCTACCTCCTACGAGCGTAGACACACAATTACGTGTATATATACTTCGGCAGGGCTCGTAAAAGGAAGCAATCGATTATATAATCGAGCTATGCGATCGAGTAGTGTTGGCCCGCTTTTGGCCTCGATAAAATCTTTCAGATACAGACAGCCGATTACTCGCTGCTGGCATCCCAGACAAAGGGATTCTGACGACACTTTCCGCCTAAAAAGAGGACTCTTTTGCCACCGGCAGACTCGCTCGCGGATATTGGTACTCGACCGCACCAATGAACTCGCGAGAAAGATATAGAAAGAGACGTAGACAGCCGCGTGCTTCGCTTCACGCGAACGAATCGATAATAAATAATCGGCCGTGGCGCGTACGAGCGCAAACCGTCAACGACAATGAGTTCCGCGTGCGGTCTCTGATGCGCGGGCTTCCGCTGCGCCCCCGACGTGGGCGTATATAATGAGAAACGTGAGCGTCAAGGCTGGATATTGGGTCCGGAAAAACTCAATGACTCTTGATGTGCAAATTAATTAATGAGAGAGCAGATTTGGCAAATATTTAACGTTTATCCACATTTCAGATTGAGTTATTTCAAAGTTAATTGAAAACTTTTTTTCAGAAATGAAAATTGTTTTTCTAATTTCACTCAATTAGGAAAAAGCTGTGTAAACCAATATGTGACTTCGTATTTCCCGGAAACTTAATTATTTTTTTAATTTATTGATCAAAGAGAAACAGAAGAAACCAATACTCGCAAATTGAATAATATAAAATGAATCAGTCAATTTTTACCCAGTCGGTCTTCGGTTTAATTTCTATACGGACTTTTTATTGAGAACGTTATTATGTTTGCATATTTACTGTAATTTTTGTATCAGTTTAGGATAAGCATGTATATAAATAGTTATAGAGTGTAGACGCTACTACGCATATATAATTATGTACCGATTATCTTAGAATCAAAACGTAGCGTTATATTTCTGACGTTATGTATTATAGTTTATGTAATATCGTCTGTGAGAAATACTGCACGATGATCCCTTCAAAAGAATTTGCTGAAATGAGAGTTAAAGTACATCGACAAAAGTCATATTGATAACTATGACTTAATTTCTTTTAAATTATCTTTTCTATTCGGAGGAACATTATCAGTGTAAAACTCTCATTCCTTAATCTCAGGACTTATTAAATCTCACTGCAAGATTTCTTCCGTGTAATCTATAATAAATAAGACATCCAACAATTATTAATTACACTGAAAAGTGATATTTTGAAAATTGGTTTTTGAAAAGTTTGGCTAAATTGGCAAGGATGGGTGGGTAATGAAAAAAAAATTTTTTTAAATAGTTTTTAAGATTTTTCTTTTTTAATCTTCTTTAAATTTAGCCAACGTTTTGGAAAACATTTCTTAAACTTTATTACTAAAAAAAAGAATTGATGAAAAGTTTGGATAAAATTTTTCCAAACTTTAAAAAAATTTTCTATCACGAATTGGGAAGTTTGGCATTGTCGTCTCATTGCATACGTTTTCCCAAATGAAATTTTTTTCGTAAGCAATTTCAATATCCACCGTTTATTTAATCTAAATGAATAACTTAATAAACGTGTACTTACCTAATTGTCACCATATCCATACATATTTACATGTTGATATTTATTTTCTGTTTACCCTCATTATTTTTCCGTAAAATCGTTTGTAGCTTAATGATGCTATTCTAGTCATTCAATGTAAACCTTTGTGTACCCTCGTAATGATTTTGACACGTGTTGCATTAATAGTTAATAAAAAAAGTAATATGGCCGTAAGTGGTTATTCAATATTTGACAATAATATTTTATTGACAAGAAATTATTTTGGAATTCATTACGATAGTAGTTTTTTTTCTACAAATTTAGATTCATTTTGTAAGATTGTAATGTTACACAATAACAGGTACTTAGATTAAACATAAAAGGCATACGGAAGCTGTTTCATGAGTGTGTAGGGGTATATTATTATATATAATAAGTCGCGAAATGGCACGACACACACACACACACACACACACACACACACACACACACACACACACACACACACACACACACACACACACACACACACACACACACACACTTTAGAAGTGGATCGAATATTGCTCATATACCATGGAATAGATCGTATTTTTATGACATATTTTCTATATACAGGTAGTTATATTAAAATTGCCTGAGGTTATCTCGTTTAATAAAGTTAAAGTGAAAAACAAATAAATGGAATGCCATCGCAGTGCATATAACATATGTGACCACTTTAACCATCAAGAGATTATTAACTTTTATAACAAATTTATCAAAAAATGTAATAATTATTTTTACTCAATATTGAAAATTTATAAATATTTTATAGGAAATACACAAAATATATAATTTCTTATGAATTTATATTAAATTTCAATTAATAGGTTTACCTTAAATTATCGGAAATTTTACAGTGATGTAAATATTCCCAATCAAGATAAATTTTATGAACAACTATTATCATTAATTAGGACAAAAATATAATCATACATTTGGACCATTTTTTCATATTACAAATGTTTGCCATATTATCGTCTATTGGATGAAATAAGTTCTACTAAATGTTGTAATGAAATAATGTCCAAGCCTTTAAAAATAGGAATCGAAGGTACGTCTCCACTATATTATTGCCATTTTTACAAGACTTCAATATTTATATCATTGCAATATTGTATAATTTACCTGTGCCAAAATCTGTGCCAAATTTCCTAAGAATTCTACGATTGAATAAATAGATCCTCTATCACATACACATAATAAAAGTAGAAGAAGCAGGCTCCCCTTTGCTTTTGTTGAAATTAAATAATATCAATTTCCATCTTTCATTTTATTTACAAAAATGTACTGCAGATATAAATTCTGAAAATTCACAATAATTTTATCGGAGATTGATATTATTTAAATCCAAGTAAAGCGAATGAAAGCTTAGCTTTTCTACTTTTATCGTCTAGGTTCGATATTTGAATCATGCCTTTGATATTGGTAATTGTATTACTGAATTCTGATAAAACAACTTAAAGTTCGATTTTTTACTGTTATCTTGTGTACTCGATGTTTGATTAACGTTGTTTGTAATTGATATTACTGAATTCCCGAACTAGCAAAGGAAATCTCAAATTTTCTTCTTTTATCCAGCGCACTTGTTATTTGATTGACTTTTTTGGTAATTGATATTGAAGAATCCCGGACAAGCAAATGAAAGCTCGAATCGTCTACTTTTGAGGGGATTTCACATACATATATATTTTAACGGTCTTCGAAAAATCTAGCCCAACTGACATCGAAAAATATAAAGCCCGACCCCTGTAATTTTTTCCAATAAGCTTTTGCTTTTGCTATCTCAAAGAGAAAGCTTGGTAATGGTGAAATTTTTCGACCCTGAGATTTCGATGATTTTCGATATTTCTGAGCTCCCCGAGTTCGAAATATGTGTTTTCTAGAAAATGTCTGTTTGTGTGTGTGTGTGTGTGTGTGTGTGTGTGTGCGTGCGTGTGTGTGTGTGTGCGTGTGTGTGCGTGTGATAAATTAGTCCGCGACATAACTCGAAACTGGACAGACATATTAACTTTATCTTTTGCAGGTACATGAAGTTTATTTTGAAGTTGTGCAAGTTCAATTATATAAAATAAAAATATGGAAAATTGTCCAATCCATATTTTTGTCGGCCCGATCGGATAATATTGAGGTTAAATATCGGTTAAAAAAAATATAGAAAAATATGGAAAAATCGAAAATAATTTTTTTCATCGCTTATACAGAAATTGTTCTTTAACATCCTAGAGCTACTACTACAAAACTAAAGAAAAAAAACATGCCTGAGTTAGAGAATATTTGAACCCTTCGCCGAGTTATATGGTTTTTGAAACGATTCTATGAGTTGGTGGATTTTTTAAGTCTTCGCTGAGTTGGTGGGGAAACACCGAGTTAGCAGGTTTTCGAAGAAAACGCCGAAGAAATTTCGAAGAAATGCAATTAATTTATAAATTCAATAAATAGCATATAATTTGCAATTTAATAATTACTACATAACTATTCTAAGAATAAAATTTTATATTAAAATATACATTTAAAAAAATTATTGGATGTAATTTCTCAATTCTCTTTGAGAAAGCATTCTGCTAAAGCAGTTAGCAGCGGTTTTTCTGAAGGTATGAGATGAATCTGAAATATGCTTCATTTTGTTTAAAAAGTATCTATTTTATTGGTCATCACTCTGCAGCTGCTTACGTTACAGAAGCGAGCAGAAATGATTGAAAAAGTAGGCGATAAAAGCTTTAATTTGAGTTTTGATTCGTAAAAAAATTTTGATTCCTCAGGAAAATTTTAAGTAAAAATGGCGAAAAAATTGAGTAAAAATATCACTAGAAAAGTTGTTGAGAAGCAGGAACATTTTGAATCATTTTATTCTTTTATCTTTGATATAAGAAAAGCTTACGGAGCGCATCACCTATAGGCTTTACATTTGCCACCCCGAACACCTAGACCATGTGCTGTATGCGTTTCCTACCTATAGACTAAGAAGACTACTCCATACCTAGACTAATTTCTAAAGAAAAATCAATACTTTTAAAGCTTAAATAATTGTTAGCAAAAAAACGGTTAAGCAAAAATTATCGGCATTTTGACTAGTTTAATAAGTTTATAGTTAACAGAGTTCATTTATAGCTAAGAAATATAGCTACTTTATAGTTGTTTAGGCAGAAATTCTGGTTAATTTTCTACTAGGGATATTTTCAGAGTAATAAGTACACTTTTGAATTTCTTGCACACCCATAATGAATAGCGCGGTCGTTCTTCTTTGCCTTCGAAGTGCTTCTGCGCTCCTTGATTAACACTGTACTTTTTTACATGTTGAATCATTCCGGGAATTTGTTTTTACTCTGATAACTTAAATAAAAATTTATTTCCAGAAGATTAAAATAGATTTTTTTCAACAGTTAATCAATAGTTCCATTACATTACTGTTATCTGTCTTTATCCGTGCTCATTTAAAAAAAATGACTAGTAAATATCTTAAACTTGAAAAAGAGAAAAATAAATTAATCTCTAAATATTACGTAACTTAAATTTTTAAAACGATATATGCATTTGCTTTATTTTAAGGATGCACGCCAACGCAAAATTCAAATGACAATTGTTGCTATACTGCCTGTATATCTGAAATATATACAATAGTAAGAGCTTATATAGACCCTATAATAAATTATTATGGAATTGTAAAATCTAATAATTTTTTCTAATTAATAATAAAATAATAAAGGGTTGAGACTTACATACGTTGCATACACTAATACATATTATATAACGTATTTGCATTGAGTATTAAAATGAAACGACGCGACGAAATATGTGATGTAATATTTAGCACCTTTTAGCATGTCTAACGCTTTTTTTTTATAATTTCGAAAAAATACAATTAGGTTCTGTTACATGTAAAAAGTTAATTATTATTATTCTCTCTTAAAAGAATCCTCGCTTAAAATTGTCTTCTCTTAAAAGAATAATGACGGAAATGTGAAGCCAAAATACAACCTTCGGGACTGGTCATGTCCGTTTGTAATGAGTCCGTGCTTGGTCGACGGTAACGTTAGCTTTTCGCTTAAGGTCTTAGCTAATTGAATCAAATAAAACCCACTATGTTACTAATTATGAAATATTTAAACTAAAAATATAAATTATAAGTGTTAATCGCTTAACATTTGGGTTTGTATAACAAAAAAGTATTAAAATTTGACCATAGCAATGAAGGACTATGAATACTGTTCTAATTACAGTTAAATTTCTGATTTCCAAATGTAGGAATAAACTAAAATATATACAATCCGAGTTTGAATAAAAAATATTGGATAAATTTACATATGTTAAAAAGTTAAATAAATATATATTCATAGCAGGCGCGCAGTGCGCCTGAACTTCCTAGTTAATTATAACTTTTATGAATCAAATATACACATGAGAAATCAAGTATATCCTTTGCGACACAGTTGAATTGTGAAATCATCTAGATATGCTTACTTGTGAATGACTGGATCATCTCGTGGTTGGCTAACTAGTGGGTCGGTTACTAGAATACTAGGTAGGTAGAAAATCTGTCTCCTTCCAATCTCTCTCTCTCTCTCTCTCTCTCTCTCTATACCCGCGTTCTCTTAGACTATTTCCAACCTCGATGTTTCCTTTTAGCCTCCCACGACATGGACCGCGTCGTTTTTTATACTTTTCTCCTATAATGCCTCGCTAACTTCCTAATCATGTTTGCGAGTGTGGGTTTATCGTACCTGAAACTTCGTAGCTCTCCAGTCACCTATTCTGCATTTGCCTTTGCCTCGTCCAATTTACCAAGTTGAATTTTCTGTCGGCACTGCTATGCTGTACTTTCAAGATTGCTTGATACTGCAGGCGCTGATTCGCAACTTTGTTTGTACACGATTAAACTCGTCTGTGAAAATCTATACACGTATTGAGGACTTCCATACAGGTGATTTTATCAACGGTGGAAAATCGAAAAGTTTCCTATAGAAACGTTTTTTTACATATGTAGTTTAAAGAAATGTGATGTTTTTGTTCTCTGTTCGCACATATGTACTTTAATATTATAAGCAGTTAAAAATTTTGAGAACTAAAGGACTGATTTCGATCTATAAAAGGACGTAAAAACAGAAATCTAAATTTTTGTCTGCAAACACCTTTTTTATAAACTTATACTGAACAATACAAAAGTTTCACTTGAAATTAAGCAGCTTCTGCAAATATTTCAACGAAACGTTCGTGCGTCAGTATTACGCAAACGCTTCGATCAATCTTGGTGTAAGATTGTGTTAGTAGTATTTCCAAACATAACAAGAATCTCTTACAACGAATTGTTTTTGCAATCAGAATGTTATTCGATTACGGACCATCTAATTATTACAGTTAATTCGCTACTTGTTATAAAACTAGCTACAAGCTGCTGAAAATCCGTGTTTGAAATTTAATTTATACATAAAGTGTAATTTCTATCCTAGCATAAAAAATTCATTTTTAACACACCCCATCGTAAAATTCGCGCGTTATTCCCCACCGAAGCGGGAAACGAGTACGAATTTTACGATAGTTGTGTTAATAAATTGTATATTACACTCGTGAATATAGTAGGTTGTGCGAACCTGCGCAGAGAGCACGCAGCCCACTTTATTCCCTTGGTGCATAATAATATACAATTTAGTAGTTATATAAAAAAACTAACAAAATATCAGATATAAACAAATAATTTTAATTTTTTCTATTTTCTCAAATAGTATACATATTTTTTATATAGCATAGATATATTATTTACAGCGATTGAATGTTCATTTTGCCTGATATATTTATGTATATATATGCATAGGCACAAAGTGTGTTCTCACTTTAATTTAAATCAAGAGTGTCAATTTACTTTACAAGAATAGTAATTTGTTATATATCAGTATTAATAAACAATAGAATATGATCACTAAAATCATTCCATATACTTAAAACAGCTGTACCCATGCAATCGAAGTGTGCATAATTCACGAACGTACCGTGGTCTTTAGCTATAGCAGACGTTACTGTAGAAGCCTTGCGTTGCCTCAACTGCAGTCATCCATAATTGAAGAAACAAGCCGTACCCGACTAATTTTATCATCATTCCTCTCGGGTCGACTTCATCTGTCTATATATAAGCATTACCTGCTCCACAACGGAGCTTCGGAATCCGATTCGATCGCGGAATCGCGGTCAACACGCGGGGGCTTGAAGAAAGTGAGGACCAGTCGCCCGCGCGGTCAGCTATTTTAGTGGCCGCGCGGCCTGTATATTTGTCTTCTTCATCCCGTACGCCACCTTCGAATTGGATCTCGCCGCGGTGTTTATCGACCTTTCGGAAGGGATGCTACGAGAGAACGACGAATGAGTCTCTTTGGGACGCCTTGCAAGTCGCGAGGGCACCCTATCTAAGCTATAACGTGTTTTTACAGTCTATTCCAGGACTCGGGCCCGCACCGGTGGGATATGTGCAAGTGGGAATCGCATTATTAATACAGTGCAAGCTTTTTATAGTCTTCGAGGCTTTTCAATTTATTACAGCAATAAGTATATAAATATATATACATAACAACTGAATGTTTTATACATGAATCATTTTGTTTAAATGCTTAAACAAATTATCATATGATAAAGTATACAGCATAATTTAAATTTTTCTGAAAATCCAATCGAAAATCACATTTATTCTTTCTACAATGTCTATTACTCTCTTAATACTTTGTGAAAGAAATTAAAATTGAACTATATAATTTAAAGTTTGAGATTTTTTTTCTTTAATTCAATAGTATTATTAAGCTCGGAGCCTTAATTAGACACGAACTAACAGAATCGAAGGTGGAAAAAGAGTAGAGGAACATTTTAATTGGATTTCCATTGATTAAAGGAAGAAAATAATTTGGACAGCTAGCTAGGTTATTGATTTGAAATAGAATTCAAGTAAAAATAATAGTGCAGTTTAGCTAAATTAGATAATGATTTCTCCAAATCTCATTAGCTTTTTTTACTTTATTTAAGAGAAGAGGGTAATTTTTTAATTTCTATTGTAAAGGGTTCATTAATAGTATATTTCGATACAAGTGCGAAAGTGTTGATTCGTGCGAATCGTTGAAAAAGATGTTATCTCGGAGCGTCTCATTTATCACACTTTTCAAATGCATGTAACTTTATACAGAGTCAACCGATTTTAGCGATTCTTATATCAAATTAAACCTCTTATTTTCTACTTTAATTTTATATGAGAATCGTTGAAATCGGTAGATTCTGTACAAAGTTACGTACATTTGAAAAGTGTGAAAAATGAGACGCTCCGAGACAGCATCTTTTTCAACGCTTCGACGAGATAACATGTTTTTCAGCACGTAAACGAGATAACATATTTTTCAACGTATCGACGAGATAACATCTTTTTCAACGCTTCTGCGAGATAACGTCTTTTTCCTCTAACCCGACGGTTTATAGTCGAAATATAAGCAAAAAGCCTAATGTGATACTGGCAGAAAGGTGAGACTTTTTCCTTGAAATTAGTATGGAAGTAATATTAAAAATAATTTTTTTTTTCTATTTTGTAGAAGCATAATACTTTTGCGTGTATAATTCACTTCATTCGGCCAATCTGTAAAGAAAATGTGATCTAATAAATATGAGAAGGTGTGAAGTGCGTATTATCTCACGAAGTCATTTATGTGTCCTTTTTTTCAGAAGAAACTTTAAAAATATGATTAGCAATAATCAATTTCATTGATCAAAATGAATTTTTCGTTCAGCTTACGGAGACTCCCATATAGAATTCCAAAATCATTTATAGAATGCATAATATAATGACAAATTCCTTTATTTTCTTTGTACTAAGAATTATTCATAGGAGTTAATTAAATACAGGTTTTACATATTTAAAGACATAAATTTTATTAATTTTTACAGTTTATGCCTTAATTTATTCTATTTATTTCAATATTGGCCGAATTAGATGAGATGACAGGTAATTTGGCCAAAACGAACATTTTACACTTTTGCACCCTACAAATCCAATATCACATTTGGGACATTTCCAATTTTTTTTTCTTGGTAGTATATTTAGTATACTTTAAAGTCTTTTTTACAATTTTGTCCCAACACATTTAGAAGAAGAAAGAAAATATTCCGCTTAAGTGGCCGAATTACCCCAGGTTACCTTACCATTCTTCAAATCTATTACTGGTAATATAGTCTTTAGCATATATATTATATAAAAAGAGAAATTTGTCTATCCATACCTTTGAGCCCGTTAATGTATATATTTGTTTTAAAATATAGATGAAACTTTCGGATGGAAATGCTATATTTACATACGTAAAAGCCCAGTTTTTCAGACTGACTAAACGGCATGCATTAAGGTGTAAATGTTGAAAGGCATATAGCTTCAATTCGATATAAGTTTTCTAACTTACACACAAATTTGACCAAATCTTTCTCACCTTCATCAAGTTTAGATTGTGAAACATCAGTCTTTAAAAGAGTAAACGCACTATTTACTAACAAAGTGAAAAGTAAATGTTTCAGGGCTTCGGCATCTAAAATGTTTCGTAAAAGAGAAAAGTAGCAATGACTTCATTACAGGAGGTTTTAGCTTGGTCTTAACTTTAATAATTTCCTTTCCAGGAAGCCTGTCTATCTCTTGAATTAGTATAATTTTAACCGATTCACGTTAAATATTAAAATAATTAAAGCCTTCGAATTAAAATGGATTTAATCCGATTAAATCTTTATCTTTATTTTTTAAACATAATTATCGGGTCTAATACGAAATCTCAATTCGCGATTCTAGAATTAAACACAATTGAACGAATTAAAACTGATTTACATTATTGAAATTGATTAAAACTGATTCATCTTATTGAAACCGATTAATAGTATATTATGCATCAAGGGAATAAAGTATGAGGGCGACAAACGCGCAGGTTCGCACAAGCCACTATATTCACGAGTACAATATACAATTTTTTAACACAAATATCATAAAACTCGTACTCGTTTCCCGCCGAAAAGGGAAACAATGCTGCATATCTATGCATAATTTATTCTCGCCTTCAACTCGCGTGCAAACAGTGAATTGCGCTGGCAACGAGAGCCAACCTTTTTATTATTTTTTTGTACTCACTTTGTTTGATATTTCCCGTAGAATTGCTCATATAAAACATATTTATTTTTTCTTATTGTTGTCCTTTGTACAAAACAATTACAATCGAGCTAATCTATAACAATTTATGTTTTGCGAGGTAAAATAATTTTTTTTTTCTTTGCACAACTTACATGAAAATCATAAATATCATCCAAGATGGAATTCATAATTACGTTAATTAACGCTTTTTTCATCAGAATTTTCAGTCGCCAGTTCTCTTTTTCTTCGAAGTAGCACGGGCCGCGTATAATTAATAACCACACTTGCCTTGTCACGGGCAGGAAGCAAACACGCTCAAGAGATCCGTGAACGTCGATTTTCGTGCAAGAACATCGCGCGCGTGCGTGCAAGGATAACCGAGAAAATCGCGTTAATTTTAGGAATCCTTGTGCGTGTATATGTACCACATATGTGATAGGGCTCGCAATTATGTTGTCGGCGCTGAGAAAACAATGAATTTTCGCTGGAAAGGCCGTGCCGCAATGCTGTAGCCAAAGTATACTTAATTGCCAGTTTTTATTTCAGAAAGAAAAAAAGCCGCGATGACAAGGTTTAATGAGTACCTGGCCTATAACTATACCGCAGTTTGATAAGAGCAGCCGCAAACTATTATTTCATTGTTCATTTGTATAAGTTATAATCATAATTGATTGAGCTAATTCGAAATTGGAATATATTAAAGTTTTTTCGGAAACACGAAGAGAATAAAAGCTTATTTCTTTTAGAATAAAAGATTTGTCGGATTTGAATTATCAAATAGAGTTTTCTATGCTATAAAAGAAAATAAGTTCTCGTTCAACTATATGAAAAGCGTCACAAAAATATTCAATGAATTTTTCATTCGAAATATATGAAATAACCAGAAACGCTCATTATATCCACACGCTAATTTTACTGGACTATGATTAAAATTTTTACGTACCTCACATCATTGCTTTAGGAATTAAATTTTTACTGTGGAATGTTTTATATACTTTTGTAAGTTTTATTCTACAACTTTTTTTGCTTTACATACCTTATACTCATGAGATTTTCCGTTTGGCTCAGTGTAAGTAAAACTAATAGTACTTTATATCATTAATATTCAAAGTTGAATAGGTATATACTACCAACCGTATTTCACGATGCAAAGAATTTTTATTTATTCTCTCTATTTTTAAAACGTGGCTGTGCTTTCGTTTGATATTTTTACTTATCCAAAAATATATATTTCTATATAATATTATATAGAAAAACAAATTCATAAATAGCTCTAACATAAAAAATAATAATTCCAAAATATTGGCATTTCTATGAAATAAAAAAAATGTGTTAAACAAAGCTGCGATAGCGATAAGCGACAAACGCATAAAGTATGTAGATACCTAATAAGTTTAGTTTAGTAAGACACATAGGGATACTAATGATTTAATTGACGAATTTTTCTATTTATAATATAAGTTATCAGAATTATTGAATATAACGATAGGAAAGAGTTGCCCAGTGAAGGAACTATATAGTTCCCAGCCATATCTCTTTTGATGTTATATAGCGTTAAAATTGAAATACAAAAAAAGGAAATGATCCTTGGAATGCCGCCTATAAAGGGGTAAATTAGTTCTTTTTTTCAATAAAAAAATAAAAAAGTTGTTCTTTCACGATTCCCAAAAGTGTTTCCCAGTTTGAGCCACTTTAATTTTTCACAGTATTATGAATATTGTAACAATCCTTAATATGTGGGGAGCGAGGTACTTTCGGCCAGGATATGATAAAAAATAGTATACGCACCACGGGAGAAAAATTGGGGTTTCTCAAGGCGATCGAAAGTTCCACACCTCTTAACTTTATTTTAATCTTTTTCTCGTTATAAAACACTTTTGTAATTTGAATTTTTTATACATGTAGTATATAATAAATCAGTTTTTCATTGGTATAATCATATTGACAACATAAACCACGATGTAATAAGGCGTGTAAATAATAGTAACATTTTGGTATACTAATTTAGATGTATATAAGAAGAAATTAGAAGCGTGAAATCTCTCGCATGCTATTCTACACTTTTGTGACAAAACACGTACTTGCTATACTTTTCTTTATGATCGATATCTCTAAATGTTGTCTATCTATTCCTATATTTACGATAAAAATGTTTTCATAATATATGTACGTGAAAAGTGAGTGTAAGAATAATGTATAATAAATTATATACAAAAGGATATAATGCGATATAACGTCAAAAAAAGAATAGCGAGAAAATCTTAACGAATTAAAGTTGATTGTACTGGATTACAATGTTTTGCTTG
>JAPYZO010004692.1:0-11020 GCA_030522905.1 Torymus flavipes | reverse complement strand
TATTATCACATTCCGAAATTTTGGTTGAGAAGATTTTTCGTTAACTTACATCAATCAATTTCAACAAGTTCTACCCTGGCATTGATCAGAAATAAGTGATATGAAATTAGCACATTGAAGATGTATAGGCAGCGAGAGCTCAATAAAGACCCTTCCGACGACATTTATAGGCGCAATAAATAAGTAACAAGCAAGCACAATCGGCCTTTCCGACGTCGAACTAATTAGGTACACGGTTCGTGGAAAACAATTAATACCGTTCAAGGAAATTCTATACTTGAGATTGAAATATCCCACAGTCTGTGTAACGTTACGATAATTTATACAATTTACAATTTTCCGGTAAATGCAGGTCATTTAATATCGCGTTGTTAATTAAAATATGTCAGAATTAATTCTGTTTTACAATTTATTATTGCTTTTGCTTACCTGACAAGTAATTCTAATTAATTTACATAATTCACAAAACGTGCCACAAACCATTCCGGTGAACTAAATTAAAATCTCCGCATAAAATCACCGTGTACGCGCGCAAAATACAATCTTTGCTCGGATTACAAGAAACCACAGCCTAATACTTTGTAAACACGCGTTTTGTCTGGGTGTCATGTGCGCGCGGGATCAAAAACCAGTATTTGTCAGGCTCACTTTGATCTTTTATAATAGTCGGGCTGCTTTGTTTCTTCCCTTTCTTTGCTAAGTTCGCCAAATAATAGTCTCCCCGTCCCAGTATCTCTATACCTATCTGTGCGCGCGATGTCAACGTACATTGTGGAATATGGCAAACGACACGCGACACGCCATATGTATCCGGACTATTCATTTTAGTAACTCTGATGGTAAATAATCTTTGAACGTATAGGCATCTTCTAATTCATTACTTATTTTCTTTATTGCTTTAAGCTGTAAATGAATTTTTTAAGATTAAAATAGTGCTAAAGGTGATCAAAATTTGGAACATATTAAATATTATAATCATATTAACAGTACCTACCTATCAATTTATATAATTCTAACTTCCTTACCAAGTTGATAACCAAATTTCAATTTAATGTAAGTTTTTGATTTAATTTTCTTTCGTGACACATTATTTAACCTTTTGAAAATATATTTTCAACGAATGTATAACCAAATAGCAATGAAGAATGAAAATCATAGGAGTCTCAATTACACAACACTGAAAACGAAATATCGGAAAAAATCTGGCGTCCTGCGCTATATTTCGAAGCATAAAGACGAAATTCAATAAAAGCATTGACCCTCGCTCGCGAGTCTCTCTCGAGAAAGAGACGAACGCGGCCTGAAATTGATCGAACGGGCATGAAAAATGTTATATATACATATATATATATACACAGATCTATCTGTATCACTGTGCGCGAGACAGAGTCAATGGTAAAACAAATTTATATAATGTGCCGCCCTGCGCACTGACGTTTAATCAATCGCACGCTCCTCTCCCCGTTGCCGAGCGATAAGAGCGGCGCGGTGCGCGTTTGAGAAAAAAGTTGTTTTACTTGAATTCCCTGTATATGCGAAGGCTATTGAGAAGTCGTCGATATTCTAATGAAACGAGCGCGTGTAAATATAAAAGCGAATTCCGACAGGCAGAGAAAATTACGCGCCACTAAACATGTCGCGCGCTTGTTAATTCACTTTCTTGTGTATGTATGTATTGAATGGCTTGTCGCGCGCAATTTGTAAGAGTGGAAGGAAAATTTCATTCGACGCGGCCGCGCGAATGATATTTTCCACCGCGATGTAAATGCGCGCGAAGATTAAAAACTTTTCTCTCTCTCTGTCGCACGCGCTCGCGCGTTTCTTAATAAATCCAAAGCATTTGTAATAAATCAGGGAGGAAAAAAGAACATGACCTCAATCTTTGAAAACTGCATTGACCCGGAAAATTTTCTCGCGTGTGTCCCATGAGAGCTACTTTCTCCATTGCAAATAATTTTAGTATTGGAACTCGGACCGAATCGAGTAAAAATTCCAAAGTTTATACTTTATTTATTTCTGGAATATCCAGTTAAAACTTTTCTTTAGAACAAATATACGCGCGTGAGAACAAGAAATCTGCAGAGCTGGAAAGACGTTTTTTTTTTATTATTATTAAATGTGACAATTGTGTTTTGGAGACAATATTGCGCCATGAGTTTCCGATCGGTGATCAATTAAATTTATAGCGAAAGTTTTTACATCATTCTACATAAAGTTGACGAACTTTGATAAAAATTAGATCGATGCGCTGGAAAGTTTCGGAACTGATGCTGGCAACTGCGCGACCTTAAATTTTTTCCACTAAAAGTCATTATTCATATCGTGCAGTTTTCAGTTAGATAAAAAATCAAATCTTTATATTTGCCCTATAATGCAAATGTAGAACTTTCTCAGGACTTTTAGTTTTATTTAGTTAGTATCTCTGCTATCTAAGTCAAATACGACTGTTACTTTCAAAGTTTTCTGTTTTCGCTTTCGCATTTATTGCTTTTATAGAAAAAATAAACGTGAAGTATTCTTAACTTATTCCACGATTATACACATTTTCTTACATATTTTCGAAGTAACTAAATTTATTGTAACTAAAGCAAAACAACTTGGCAAAAAATTCACTGCCATCGTAACCCGTAAAGACTACCAAAGTTTACAAAAAACGTAAGTTTGTTTTTCGCGCACAAAACAATAGAAACGAACGAGCATATAAAAGAAAAACCAAATATCGTACCATACCCAGTAAAACTTTACCGGCATCTGAAAAAAATACACACTTTATTCAAACCACATCTCCAATTGGTTCCCAATATTTTGTCTCTCCCTTTCTCATATTTGTATTCCCCCGAAAGAATAAGCGCAAAAATAAGTTAGTCGTCAATCGGTCTCGAGAGCTCGCCACAACCATCAGCTGCTCTCCTCAGGAGAGCCGCACCGGCGTTCACGCGAAACCGAACGAACAAATAAAACCCGCCACAATTTGGCCGCGCGTCGAATTCCCCAGACCATAAAGTCGAAACTACTATTCCCTCGGCCGGCGTGCATGCGCCGAAAATCATTCCGGGAAACTAACGCCGATAAATCAATGGCGCGGATATTCGTGTATATTCCGTTGGCGCGCGATCATCCGCGAAAGAAACGTGACCCGAATATATATATAACCGCGCAATGTCAATAATCGCTCTTTTCCGAGTTTGTGGCCGCGGATGATTGTTTTGTTGGGGCTGCATCACGTGAAAACTAGCCGCTAGGTGGAGGGAGGCAAAAGTAAATATGACTCGCGGAGGTGGGAGGGGGTAAAAACGTGTTTTATCTGCGAGTCGTCTTTGATACACGCCGCGGGAGTACGACGAAGGCCAAGAGTCTCAAAGCGGACCTTCGCCTTCCGAATTTTCTCTTTTCTCCTCCCAGGTGTAGTAGCTTGGGTTTTTTTCTCTCGAACCTACGATAGAGGTAAGGGGTAAGGAAATTAATGAAAGTCCGCGGGTCTCTCGATGTCGCCTATATTCCATTTGCGGTGTATTGGCGCCCAAAAATCAGGTCACTTTCCATTTCGCTCTGTTATCTTTGACGATAAATCTAAATTGGAGCGAATAATTAGATTTACGTGGTGTATATAGGCCCTCACTCTATAGTACACATCTTCGTGAAAATGAGCGACGATTTCGGGAAAAAATTTTCGAGATCGACGAGTATAAGAGCGTAATATAAATAACGGTCCATAAAAATGATTTGTAAGGCGAGCGTGTATAGGAAAAAAGGAAGAAATTACGTCTAACTGCGGGACCGTTTACGTGTACGATTGCGGTGATGTTACCTGCGAATATATGTTTGGACGTATATATATTACGCAATATACTATATAGGGGAAAATGTTTTTATGTATTGGTGTAGGTACGAAAAATCATGTACGTATAAATATATATCAGCAATAAAACGTTGTATATGGATCAATAAACGTGCAGAAATCTATGTGACTACCCGAGAGCTCTATATGAACTTATAAATAAGCACATATGGACTCGTTAAAGTCGGAACATACGGTATAGTCGGAACCTTTCATATCCAAGCCATCCTTAGATTATTATATTTTTACAAAATAAAATCCAAAATATACCACCCTGTTATAAACCATATGTTTATTCGCGCAATACCTTTTAAAAATTCGTACACCATTCTCATTAATTTCGCTACCAAAGTATATACCCCAAATAAACCGCGGAATATCAAACAACCTCATACACAAAAAACCTTTTCTCCGTAGTATCATCTCTCGCAAAGAACCTCGCTCGCACACTATAGGCGGCGTCTCGGACAAAAGGTGTGTGTGTCTCCCTCGAGAGAGGAAGAAGTTTCAAGAGACCTTTACGTTTTAATTCGCCCACTACACGAATCCTCGGGCGCCCAATTTTCTTCCCTAGCTCTTTCTCTCCGCGTAGTTTTCTCACGGAGGAAAGAAGGCTAGTTGAAAGTTCCAAAAGCCATTGCCGCCGCCGCCCTCGCCGATGGCTTAGTTGATTCTTATATCGACTTTTCGAAGTGGCGCAAAGCCTCGCGCGCTCTATGCGGGCGAGAGAGAGTGAGTTTGTTTCGCGGTGGCTGTATGTGTGGAGGAAAGTTCATTTTTGGTGCCCGAATTCTGGCGGCGACGAGATTGACTGCGCGATAGAATATTTTTCGCTGTGTGTGTGTGTGTGTGTGTGTGTGGAAAAGCGTCGATAGGGAAAAGAAATTGGAATAGTTATCGGCCTTGGCGCGAATTGAAAGAGCGATTTAAAATTATTGAGGCGCCGTGGTTGTCGACAGACGGCTGTGTTCCATTGTGAATATTGTAGAAATTTTTTTATTGTAATCAACAACTTGTCAAAAGGTATTAGCAGAGAGCTTTTGTTAATACATATTTACTTTCCTGGTAGAAAATAGACCAAATTCGTTGGTTAACATGTTAATAAAATGGAAGCATTTTTACTTAAATCAAAATTTGATTAAAATTATTTAAAACTATCACTATATTCTAAAGCATCTATTATACAGTATAATATTTTCACATGTATAAATAGTTATTTTTCATCGACAATTGACTGACAGTTCGCCAACCGTTAGTTAGCATTTTTACAGGGTTGTTATTAAGTTAATGTTGAAAGAATAGAAATTTATTTAACATCATGTGCCTTAAAGCTATCGTTAATTAAAGAGTAAGTACTGGTATATGTCTCAACGAGATATACGTAAGGTTACTACTAGATAGCATGTTCCATACTAATTAGGGTTTTTAAACATTTCAAGTATATACTCAATCTTTGTTTAACTCCATTAAAAGAAAAAAGGTTGATTAGTGTAATTACATAAAAAGCGTACATAAAAATTACACGCGATTCTTTAACACAATAAGTAGCCAATTTATCTCAAAATATACTACTGCTTCGAATGAACACCATTTTACAACAAACAACTTTCTGTTAACTCTCTCTTCCATTGCCTGTTGCAGTTATTCATGATCGATAACTGTGCGGACGACTGGCGTATCGCGATGACGTGGCAGCGCATGTCGCAGATAATACTGGAGCTGTCGATATGCGCGGTCCATCCGATACCGGGCGAGTACTACTTCCTCTGGACGACGAAGCTCGCCAACAAGGGCGGGGACATCGGCTCGAAGTGGGTGCCCTACGACGTCACCCTCTCCTTGCCAATGTTCCTTAGACTCTACCTCATCTGCCGGGTGATGCTGCTCCATTCCAAGCTCTTCACCGACGCCTCGTCGCGCAGCATAGGCGCCCTCAATCGCATCAACTTCAACACGCGATTCGTACTCAAGACGCTGATGACCATTTGTCCGGGTACCGTGCTGCTCGTGTTCATGGTGTCGCTGTGGATCATCGCTTCCTGGACGCTGAGACAGTGCGAGAGGTGAAGTGTTGATTTTTTTGTGTCTCATTTTGACAGAGGATTGGTTCTTACGATTTTTTAGCTATGAAGAAGAGGAATCATTTTGTTTATAATTTATTGTAGGTGAAATGTTAAATATGCGTTTTTACCAGTGGAGTTAAACAGAAAGTATTCTGTCATGTAGCAAAAAGTGACTGAAATTATTTTTTTTATTAAGTATCGTTTACATAGTTTAATTTTAAAGCAACTGAGGTAGCTTAAATGTTTATTCAAATTTTAATGAGGCGCCAAAAACGATCTAAAGTCAATATTTACTCGTTATAATAAACTCAATAAACTATGGTAAATCAAATAGCTATAAACTTCAAACATTTAGATTTAGATTATGAAGAAATTTTTATACTTATTTTCTTTTCCACGTATTTTTAAAATTTGTTTAAACATATTTTTTTTTTTCTATCTTTTATTCGAAGATTAAGGCTGCTATTACATTTAAGGATCATACTAGCAATTATCTCATAAATGTAAGAGAAATGTTTCTAGGAACCAGGACAAAATCCGTAATATCAACACACGACTTCCTACGGTAGAGCGAGCTTTAAGTTCTCGATGAAATATAGAGCTAACGCATCCGTTACCGCTCACTTTAGAGAGTTTCAATTTTAATACACATATACGTCCTACGTATAACATCTGCGATATTGCGAGCATGACACGCTAAATAAATCTCACGAAAGTAACCGAATTTAACTAGAAACTTTTTATTATTTTTTTTTAAATTATTTTCATCTTTGTAATAAACGTACCAAACATACATACAAAATAAATTTTATTTAGGATGCCGACGAACAATTACCTTGATTAAAACTACAATCGATGCACTTGAGCGAGCAAGACGACCGTATTAAATTTATCACTCTTACTTTTAGGCCCTCATAAGTCACGTCGTGCTTTGAGTTTGCCATAATTTAGGGGCATCGTCTTCGGGTTCCTCTGATGCTAGTTATTCTTTTACTTTAGCCTAGAAACACTGTTTACATCAAAATGAGAAAAGATACCATAATAATAATAGTAACATTAAAACAAAAAACTTTCATGTATCCTAATTAAGCTCAACTTTACGGCTTAATTTTACAGAACTATATAACCGCGCATCAACCTTAACTTGGTATTGAATAATATTTCATTTATGCGTATGCATTTTCACGCAGGTTCCACGACGAGGAGCACGCGAATCTCCTCAACGCCATGTGGCTCATAGCCATTACCTTTCTCAGCGTGGGTTTCGGCGACATAGTGCCGAACACGTACTGCGGTCGGGGCATCGCCGTATCCACCGGCATGATGGTGAGTTATTTGCGCGTCATATACTAGTACTACATTTTCGTCGGTGAGTTGGGAGATTTTGGGAATGATTATAAAAGTAGAGAAAAGGAGAAATGTTGAGGGAAGCTAATGCATAGGTAAAATTTGTTATTTAAATCTGAAGAAAGGTCAAAATTATGTAAGAATTAATTAAGACTCATTAACTTAGGATACTTATTGTCAAACCACAGAAGAGCTATTACCTTTTGCTAAGTAACTGAGTTGCTCAACCCAACAAGTTCTAATAAAGAGTTTTTTCATCAAAATACAAATTATATTAAATATTTATACATAACTTTCTCTATCCCAATACTCAACTTTAAACAATACTAAGAAACTTGTACGTAAATTCTCCATCCAACCTGACACTCGCGATCCTCACATGCATATTTCAACGATCGCTAAAACCCAAAAATCCCATGGTCCCGAGATCGATAAAACCCAGCCTACGCTATCTCTCCTATCCTCCATGCGACGTCGTAAGTGCTCAAGTCTACCTTTTTCCTCACTCTCTCCCTCCAGGATAACCAACCTCCGCGCTCACCAGGAAACAGCCATGCGCGCATACGACGAGCTAATACCGGATTAAGGCTCACGCTCTTGCACTATATACTCGCGCTCTTTTTTCCGGCGATTCGGCAGAACCGTCAACGTGCACATGCGCAACTCTCTTTCTCCCCACGGCTCATTTGGCCGAAATAAAAGACGTAAGCCGCGCCTTATTGAAAGCGCCGAGCTTTTCCATTATCGGCCGGGGTATAGTGCATCGCGGTTAAGTCGAGAGAGATCGGGGCTAATTTTTTTTTCGGCTGTGGAGGATATCCGGTAGACGACGATGGTAGTGAATAATTGAGGTGGAGATTGAGAGAGTCGCGGGCGTTTCGTTTTTGAGGTTCCGCGGTGCGGTGGTTAGCCGCCCACCGCGTTCTTGGCACTGATAGTAGCTGCAGCGCTTTGCTGAGGCCGGGAAATGAGAAGCGATTTTTGTTGTAAAGTTGGGTGTCGATGAGCGTGCGGGGCAAGATTTAACAAATCGATATGCTTGTTTTACGTAGAGATGGATCCGATAAACGTTAGAATGAATCTAATGATATAGGCTATTCACGTATTTTGAAAGGGTTATTTTTATACTTGTTAATTTTCTACTTATTTCTTGTGTCAAAACGAACGTTTCTTCAGAGTTTTAAATTGATAGTATTATACAAATCCCGCAATCAATCACGAACGAATTGAAGAAAGTTTTCTCCGAGCTTAGAGGTCTTAGCGATCGGATGAAGTGTATATTTCAAGTGAAGTGAAGCAGATGAAAGTGGAGAATGTAAAGAAATATATTTATCCTACATTTATTTCAGAGAATAATATTGACAATTGAAATATACTGCGTACTGCACTGGATCTACTCTCGCCATACTTTGAAATGTAAATTTATTTTCATTCGAGCCACATCTCACTATTTTAGCAGTTTCTTTTCTTGCGTACAGTTAAGGTAACGTTTTGAAACTAAAAACGACAAAGTAAATTCAAAGGCTTCATTTTTCAACCTCGATTATAAAATTAAAATAACATGAAATCTTATTACGGGAAAAATGTTCAAACAAATTAATTTACTAAATCCTAATTTTAAAATGTCATTAAAAAACTAATCACGAAATTACCACGTCAGTACAACTACTTTTAAAAACCAAAAAATTAGCATTCAAACATTTATAAAGTTACAAGCATTCAACTTATTTCAGCCCACGACCGTAAAAATCATTCCTCGCAAATATCAACGACCCACCATCATATCCGCACAGATAAAACTCTATTCCGCATTGCCGTAAACCATAACGAATTCCACCAACTCACACATGTAAAAGCGAAAACCCAGCCGGCGCTGCGACATATCGCGATCTGCGTCGCGCGCATTCGTAATCAACGCGGGCAAGAAAGGGGAACGCGATTTTAATTAGATCGCAAGCGACGCCTGCCGCGCGTACGTGATCGCTTTCCACGCGGCGACAAAGACAAATATACACGGCGGGAAAAGAGAGGGAAATGAAACACACTTTTTTCCAAGAGGAGGAGGATGAGTGTACGCGATGGGTCAGCGCGGTGTTTTTTAATTTAAAACTGAGTTTTGGACTGAAATGTTCGCGAGGAGTGTCGCTCGCGGGCTTGCTAGTTGTAATTGGTTGCATAATGGATGAGGCGCTTGTTGCGAAGTTTTCGTGTGCTTGGCTGTTTAAAACTATTTTTTTATATTTATTGGTAATTGTATTATGAGATTATTTTACTTGGCGAAGGAAAGTTGAAGAAGAAATGTTAAAGCAAGAGCAGAGTAAATTATCTTAAACCTTTAACCAGGTCAACGCAATATGATTGTCGTTAACTAAGAAACGTATTAAGCGTGATGTGGCTATTAAGCAGAAGATTATGAAGCAGTTAGTTCTACTCTTCGTTATGAGCTGAATAAAATGATTAGTATTGGCAGAACGCTTTGAGCTTTCTGTGGTATAGGTGCGAAGCACTAATCGTTATATGCCACAATTATTCTTAAGCTATTCAATAACTTACCGGATAACAACACTAGAAATTTCCGGTAAAGCTATTTTTAATTCAATCAAGTATAGTTGTCTGTTGATACGCGATTAATGTCGAATTAAAAGTAACGCTTTTATTCGTGTTCTGATTGGTCAATTTTTTATAAAATGTTACCTACTATAAGTTATTGGCTTACAACAAACTCATATTGTGAGCATTTATAATTTACCACAGGATACCTGCAACATATATTTACCGTATATTGTGGAACTATAAAGTTTATATTACAAAGTCTCAATTACCTTCGTAAGCAGATTTAAAGTGAGCTTACACACTTTATAAAAAGAACCATTATCGTATATACTCACTAACTTATTTAAAAACTCATTTATTTATCATCTTTACATACTTTAAGAAAAAATATTCATATCAATGAAAAATCGTTTGTTAGAATAATATTAGAAAAATCCAATCTCCAAGTACCACCGGCCCATTACAGGGTGAAAAAAAGAACCTACAATACAAATCAATACCCAACCACTTCCCCCAAAAAAAGACCTCAAAATATCTTCAACGCACAGAGTTTCCCGCGCCCCAGCGGCCAACATAACGCTCGTTTTCGAAAAAGCTCCCGCGAGACGCACCGCCACGGATATATCCACTATATACTAGCTCTCGCGTACTACTCGCGTTTACTTATGACTCGAGATTAAATTCTCTAATGCTGCTCGCTTGCGCGTCGTCGTCTCGGCTTTCGCGTCGCTTTCGTCCCCCGAGAAGCCGCGCTCGGTGATTCGCGATCCGCGGCTAAGCCGAACGAGGATCATGGGAATCGGCAGCTGTTTTTCTCGCCCTCTCTCGCTCGAGGTGACTGGGAAAGTCGAGAGCTTTGAGTGCTCGGAGGGGGTGGATATACGGCAGTAGGATCTTGGGTTATGGGAAGATAAGGGTGGAAGGTTTACAATGTCCATTTTTTTCCTGTTTAATGGTTTTGGAAAATTATTGATTACTGCCGAATTTTAATTTAAAGAAATGTTGTTATCTGGGGTCGGAAAAACATTACTAAATTTTATTTCATTGCGTTAGATCGATTTTCTTGTTTAACTTTTTCAAAGTTAATTTCCGATCAAATATATAGTTTTGATTCAGAATAAAAATGCATTTTGTTAAAAAAAGCTATAAAAATGATAATATTTTATTTTGCGATGTTTTTAAATGTATTTAGAAGTTTATATCAGTTTTATTTTCAAAA
>JAPYZO010004691.1:0-11021 GCA_030522905.1 Torymus flavipes | reverse complement strand
ATACTTCAAAAATTTTCGTCCGATTTTCGGTTTTGGGTGCTTAAACTGTTTGTCTGGTGTACCTTGATAAAGATATTAACTAAAAAATAAGTAAAGAATTTACTTATTATTTCTAGTTCATAGTGAATTATTGATATTTTAAGTAATGGACTAACTTTTGACGTGGACGATATAGTCAATACAACCTTAAGTTTTTCTCTACAAAATATTATTTATTTTATTAATTCATTGACTTTAATGTAGAAAATAATTTTTTTTAATTATCACTTAAAAAAAAAAAAAAAATTGGCAGTATTAGCAATGTGTTGATTACGTAATGTATTTTCGCGAGATGGAAGGGTTCGAACTATCACCACTTCATTTACTTTTTCAAGTTCTTAGTAGAAAACATAAATCATTAGAAAAAAGAGAATCCAACATTTAAGTACTTGGAAAGCTAATAAAAACGGTATCGCGCTCTCATGCCTAATTTCAGCAAGGCACCTAATGTTTCATTAGCAACTTGAGATAAGAACTTTATCTTATCCACGAAATGATTTTTCACTCGGCACGAGCTGACGAGCATGCGATACGCGTATTCGGAGAGCGCGCCAAATACAAAGCGGTAGGTTACAGCGCCATGCTCTCAGCATCGAATATCGATCCCTCTCGTCTCGCAATGGTCACGATCGCGGATTCGCGGATCGAAGATCGAATGGCGGTGCGCGGAACGGAGACGTAGCTCTAGTGGTATGAGTGCCGGATTACTGGCGACAACAACCACCCAACCTTCCCCTCCCCCGCCCCTGAGGTATAAGAAAAAACGGTTGGGCGACTCTGCGCCTGCCTGCGTGGTGGTCGGTGGATATATACTCTTAACCTAACACGTGAACCGCGCTCCTCCCTCTCTCTCTTCCGCTCGTAGCGCGCCCATCTTCGTGGTGGCTCTCGAGTCTTGGCCCTCAGTCTCGTTTCTGCTCGCTCCAGTCGCGGACTCTCGGTGAGTACTTGATACTTATCTTCTCACTTACCGTCGGCGCCGCACTTTGCAAACACTTTGCGTCTTACTTTTAGTGCCTTTATTTATCATCTCCCTCTTCCATTCTTTTTCCCTTTCGCACATTCAGACTGTTCTTGTTTCTATCATTTTTCATTCTCTCGGATATCTCCGCGGGTGGGGGGGGGGGGAGTGAGCACTACTCACCATCACCTTGTCGTCGTGTGCTATACTCTGGCCTATATATTCCCAATAAGCGCCGACGCCGTTACTACTGTGCTGTGCATACTGTACAGGGAGAAAAAGAGTATCAGGTGAGAATACGAAACTCCTTCTCTCTCCGACAAGTGTGCTTTGTCAGGCTTCTATTCGATTTCGCGACTAATTTCGTTGCTGGAAGACTTGCCGGGCTGCGGTTCTCTTCGTCTGCATTGAATAAGTATCACGAATCGGGCATTTCCTCTAACTTCATCAAGTATAGTGAGAGTGAAGTGTGGAACAAGTGATTTTGTAGAGTTTTCAGCATATGCTGCATATTATTTTTGGACTTTTGGTACAAAGTTTCATTGATGATTCACGAATTATTTTTGTATACAAGCCTTTGCATTGAATTGATTATCATGATTTTACCTAAATCTGAATAATAAACATACTTTATTACAAGTATGTTTGGGTACCAATAAATCCCATCTTCAAATATTTTTAATTATGGTTTATTGTATTGTACTGACTGGTTTTGATACAATATTAAAAATTATTATTTTACAGTCATACTGTTCTTAAAGTCATCATTTATTGTATACATTTCATTGATGTTAATGACATTATTATAACTTATAGTGGAATTCTTTTCAAATATTAAAATTACTAGTTTTTTTTCTTTTTTTTTTTTTTTAACTAATGTTTTTATTTACCTTCCAAAATGTATTTGGGTTTTCTAAAAAATTGTTATGTAACTTGTGACTTTCTTTTAAAAATATCTTCAAAAAAAATTCTATTTTCTAGTTAATTTATGACATATGTAATTTCTGTTATTTTTCAAGATAATCATTTGGTGTCCTGTAAATAATTTTTTACTGGATCATAATTTTCTTTGACATTAACAACTTTCAATTATCTTCAATTGGAAATATTTTGTGTATGTTAAATAAAATGATTTAATAAAAGAAGATAGTTATTATTATATTTGAAAAAATTTTCAAATATTTCAGTCAGTGATTTCGTAATACTTATCCTGTTTGTCTTGCTTTTAGAGTTTTTTATCACTTCCACTTTACTGTTAAATGTTACCTCCATGAATTTAAAATATCTTGTCAAAAATTTTTTCGAGTATTTAGTACTGTGTCTATTGCATTCTTTGCAATTTTTGAAAAAATAGTATACTTATTACACACCTAGGGAGCAAAAGTAAAGAATGCCCCAGATCGCATGGAAATTGTCACCCGAGCCGAAGCCTTCGGCTCGGGTGACAATTTCCATGCGATCTGGGGCATTCTTTACTTTTGCTCCCATGGTTAGTATACGATTTTTTTGTCTAGTGAGGTCGAAAATACAACATTCGCGATCGGGCTCCGGGAGCGAAAGTGGTACTTTCGGCTCACTAGGTAAAAAATCGTATAATATTAACCATGGGAGCAAATAAAGAATCCCTCAGATCGCATGTTTTGACAATTTACATGCGATCTGGGACATTCTTTACTTTTGCTCTCTAGGTGTGTAATATACTATTTTCGCACGTGTGCGTACGTGCGTACTGGCATAGGTACGTGCGTGGGTTCGTACGGATGACAGGTATGAGTGTGTGAGTCCGTGCATATGCAAATGGATTGTATCTCGGGAACACTGACAGATTTTGGGTAAACACTATCTACCTATTCGCTTTATCTTTAAAATAACTGCACGACCACAATCGCTTTTTGTAATCAAAAGATTTTCTTTTCTTTGATGAACGATAATTTATTTTACGAAAAATATCGCATTTTTTCTAGAATTTATTTTTTTTTAAATATTGAATAAATTTTTTTACATTTTTCCGTCGAAAAGATCGTTCTTATGTTTTAATAATATTCGGAATTACATAATTTATCAATTTTTTCGATAAAAATTAATTATTTATCTATAGAATTAATAGTTAATATAATAAAACAGTAAATTAAGATTGTTGAAGCTAAGTGCCATTGAATTGGCAGCATGTTTTTAAATGTTTTTTTTTATTATTCAACAGAATACCTGACACACTAGGCCTTCAAAATGTTTCACATACGAGGCTTGACTAGAACATCAGCTGCTCTAAAGCAGAGTCAAGAAATTGCACAGGTAGCTGCTTTGGTGCGCCTACAGAATCAGAGAACATATGCTGATCATCAAATTCCAGAAAAACTTAAGGATGTTCCCACAGCAGCTAATCCCAAATTCTTTGACATGGTGGAGTATTTCTTCCACCGTGCCTGTCAAATTGTAGAGGACAAACTCGTTGAAGATGTAGGTAAAAGAGCTAGAATGAGCATTGAAGAGCGTAAAAAGAAAGTCAAGGGTATTCTTATGTTGATGGAACCATGTGATCACATTCTTGAAACTACCTTTCCCTTAAGACGTGACTCGGGTGATTATGAAATGATTACTGGCTTCAGGGCACAGCATTCAACGCATCGAACACCATGCAAAGGAGGTAAGAAAATATTTTTCTTTATGTTCACATGAATTTAAAAAAGTTTTGTTTTAAACAAGTTTAGATTATAAATTAATTGTTTGGAAGAAGTACTTACACCTTTTGAAAATTAAAATTGTTTACAAACTATTCTTTTTAAACATTTGCTTGTAAAAGTTATAATTTAGTAAATTTCAAGGTCAATCTTGAGAAGCATCAGTGAAATAGTAGTGCTAGTCTGCCTAATCTTCTCTTACTCCATTTCTACGTTTCTGTTAATCTACACTTGTAAGTATTTCTTCTAAACGACTATATCTAAGAGTTCTGGCATAAGAAAAGAGTTGTAGATGTGTAAAAGTGAATATTCTGTTTTAAGGTTTCCGAAAGTTTTCGTGAGCTTTATAGGTTTAAAAATTGAATATATTCTTAGACGTGATCGAAATCGTTTCGAAGTATTTAAAAATCGATTTAAAACGCATTTATTGACGAAAATATGTTTACAAACGTAAGGGTAATGTTTAGACCTAAGTTGCTGACTCGAATTGCTGTAATGAGAGTACTCAGTTAAAAATTACTTGCTGTCAACGATACTTATCGCATTATTTAGTTCGGTTACCGCTCACACGTTGCTTTCGTTTCATCTTATTTTTTATTTTATTAACTCTGTAAACATAACAGTTTTCCTATGAAGTCATTCAAGTAAAAAAGGAATTCTTTTTGCAAAAATCCTTTTAAAAAAATTTATACTTGAACCGAACATTATAGGTAGTTCAGAGATGGAAATCTTATGTTTCCCTTCGAAATTATTTTCGTAGTTACGATACAGGCTTCCCAATTCAAAGGTCGAGGACCCAGGCATTTCCCTTTTGACACAAGAATCGTGTCTCAACATAACTATACTCATTTTAACTCGAACTCTGAAGGATTTTCATCGGACGTGCATGTTAGCGATTTTTATCAATTGTACTGACGCATTTTTGTTGAAAACTGAAATTTCTTCTATATCTTCCCTATCTAAACCGATAACTTATTAGAAACGTGACATCACACACGCTAGCTCCGCCCCGATTCCAGAGATCTCAATAGGTGTATCGCGATACAAAACAACGATAAGAATAGAAAATACTATTACAATGGACGGCACGAAGACGATCATCAAAAACAACGATTAACTTGGTCTTCTCGCGCGGGCTTTTTCTCCTCCTCCACTCCGAGCTTGATCACACAACTACATTCTCATTCTACCTCGTTAAATGATGCTGAGCCGTTCTCACATGTCGAGTTGATCGCCACGCGCAACGACGAGTTTATTAAGCGGAGTCTGAATAATTTACGGCGCGGTAGTTTTGATATTTGAAGAATCAGTTATCTAAAGCTAATCAAAATTTTATCTACGATTAATAAAAAAAAAAAGAAAAATCCACGTGTTATACTACTCCATGCGCGATTATCTTTCAGCGTTAAGATATAGTTGTTTACAAAGCACATTGATAATTACGATACTTTGGTAAATATCTGAAACCCTTGAGTTTACAGTACTTATATATTACAATTAAACTCTCGATGTAAAACGTGATTGTGTACAGATCGGATATCGATGATTAGGATCGCAATGCAAATAGATAAATTCGCAATCTCGGCTATTGTGTCACGCGTGATTGACGTATGCGGTTCACTTAAGAAGTCACGTGAACGGAATTGCAAGTGCTCTCGCGGGGCTTAACAACGTGCGGAGACGAGTAAATGCAAACGCCTATAAACGTTCAAGTGTAAAAATACATTTATACGCGCTGTAAAGTAAAAATCTTGATGCAGATATATGATTTTTGGATTAAATAATAAGCTGTTGACACTTGTCTTCATTTGCTTAATAAAAAATATGAAATTGTAGCGTCTCTTTCCCCTGTCATTAGAAAACTGACCTACTTACTCCAAACATTGTTCACAACGGATATCTTTTACATTCATTTCATTGTATGCTTATACGAGTTTTCACGTTCAATTTGCTTCAACACGGAAAAAAATTCTACCTTAAAAGTTGATAAATTATTCATGAAAAAATTACGATATTACTCATCGAGAATAATAACCGACACTCTTTTATAACATAAGTAACATCCATTACACTAATTTCGTTATACCGGATAGTAAAGTCTAAAGTTCGAACTTGCATTACCGATTTTCTTATCCGCAAAATAACTTTGCCAAACAGGTTCGTCGCAAGGATGGCAGTCGCGAGGGAAATGAGTTATCTCCTTATAGGATTAGCAACACTAATTGATTAAACATCGCGCTTCTAATGAACATCACGCTGTTCTCGCGCGCTTGTTTACGCTATTACGGCCCCTATATATGCTGTGCTTAGTGCGTCGCGCGTCCCAGCCTGACGACGAGAGAACCCCGCGTTGGCTATTAATATACATGATACCACCGAAAACAGCCTCTCGCGCGCGCACGGTTATCATCACATTGCCATCTGACAGTCCCCCTGTACATTTCTGTACGTTACTTACAATTGTTCGTTTTTTTTCTGAAAAGAAAAAAAAAAGATAATTAAACATAAAAAAGATCAATAAATGGAAAAACTGTTGGAAGTGAGTCATCATCGATTTAATTAATTGGTCCACACACGCGATCGGCATTTGAGTTCACACAAAAGAAAATAGTTCCAAGAGACACGTCGGGATGCATCTGTCACTGTTTGGCGAATGTGCGCGTGCGACACCGATCGAAGAATGCGCAGCGGCAGACTGCCTGGCATCAGTCAACTTGGCACTACATATAACAAGCCGCACTCTTGCAAGTACAGGTGACGGTTCGGATAGGTACTCTCGTAACTATACATGAGTGTGTGTGAGCTCTGGACAAACTTTTACAACTCATTCAAGTCAATGGATTATAGTTCATTCCATTGTACTGCGAATCGATTTGTAAAATTTAGTGCAAAGATTTCTATATGGTAACGAACCTTGGATGTTGTTTAACAATTCATAATATTGAAAAGCGGAAAAATATTAGGTAAAATGTGGGCTGTGAATGTTTGGTTAGCAACTCAGCAGGCATACGACTTCTCTTCTCTTTCTCTCTTCTCCTTTCATTTTTTGTGTACAACTTGTGAGACTATTTTCGTCCACGCATCAGGTGATTGGTTTGAAAATAGACCGACTGACATTTCAGGAGTCATTAAGAGTCATGCCTCGAGATAAATTATATTGGAAAATGAAGCATGAATTATTTTGTAGTTTTGAGTAGTGTCGGAACGTACTCGATAAATAATACAATACTTATATAGCAATTTATATGAATAAGTTGAAAATTAATCATTTTTTTTTTAAGGTAACTTATAAAACGTTACATTTTAAACGATTAGACTTATACCATCCTATATGTTAAACACTGTGACTTTACTCATGAACATTTCAGTTACAGTACATGCATTCGATTTCTTTTATATTGTTGCGCAGACTGATAAGCGATAGTTTGCTTATTTAATATTTAAAATTAAAAGAAAAAATTCTTGACCACACTTTTACTCAGTTACTGCATCCTTATCAGGGCATTGTCTCTTAAATTTGGTTACTTTAATCTAGTAAAAATCATGCATTTAAAATAGCAAAAGTCGAAACGAGTAAATCGTATTTGTCTGACCCAATAACAAAATTCGGCGTACCGAGAAAACAAACAGCTTGTTTTCCCGTTTGTTATATATATAAAAGTTGGCTATACCTTCTATACTGAGCGGGAAAAGATGCTAACTCAACGCCGGTTCGAGGAAGATGCTAATACGGCGCGTACACGAAAGCTATGCTAACTGGGCGCGGGACTGAAAATGTAGCTAACTCAGATACTTTTTTTTAATTATGTAATGGTTGCATTAAACAATTTTATGAAAGAATTATAATTTATTCTGCGAATTAAAAAAAACAAACACAAAATTTAATTATGGGTAGTCCCAAACCTAAATCAATGCCGATCAACGATGTCGGATTTTTTAAATTCTTTTTAAAAAACTGCATTTTAATCGAGGAACGTGTAAATCTATTACATTTTATAAAGTGGAGAAAAAGACTTGTTATTGTGAATCGCATTGTGAGATTGAATATAAATTACTAAAATACAAATTACATGTTTGAATCCAGACACAAGTTTGCACTTGATCTACTAAGTGGTTATAAAAAATTCTAAATAATTAAATCTGTACATCTCGCCACAGGTATTCGATTTTCGATGGATGTGTGCCGAGACGAGGTAAAGGCTCTCTCAGCTCTGATGACATTCAAGTGTGCCTGCGTCGACGTGCCTTTCGGAGGTGCCAAGGCTGGCATTAAAATCAACCCAAAAGAGTACTCAGACAATGAGCTGGAAAAGATCACCCGTAGGTTCACCCTCGAGCTCGCCAAGAAAGGTTTCATTGGTACGTATTGCCATGTTATATACTCGAATTGTTATTATCCGATGAATTTCGATAAAATAAAATCGATATTTCTAGGGCCTGGTGTGGACGTACCCGCCCCCGACATGGGCACGGGCGAGCGCGAGATGTCGTGGATTGCGGACACGTACGCGAAGACCATCGGTCATTTGGACATCAACGCACACGCGTGTGTCACCGGTAAGCCAATCAATCAGGGTGGTATCCACGGACGTATCTCTGCCACCGGTCGTGGCGTTTTCCATGGGTTGGAGAACTTTATCAACGAGGCCAACTACATGAGCATGATTGGTTAGTTGTCGCTAACATTTTATTACGTTATTTGTATACGTTGTCGTACAAGTGACTGCTGAGTGCTTATTTATTAATGTATATAAAAAAATGTGCAGGTACGACACCCGGTTGGGGAGGCAAGACCTTCATTGTTCAGGGTTTCGGTAACGTGGGATTGCACACGATGCGGTACCTGCATCGTGCCGGAGCCACTTGCATCGGTGTTATCGAGCACGACGGCTCTATTGTTAATCCTGAAGGCATTGACCCCAAGGTATAACTTTTTTTACTCTCATCAAAAAGATCGTCATAAAGTAAAAGAAAAAATATTTTATTGACTATTGATTTTTTGAACGTTTTACAGCAATTGGAAGAATACCGGATTGATAATGGTAGCATTGTTGGCTTCCCCGGCGCAAAGCCATACGAAGGCGAAAATTTGATGTTCGAGCCCTGCGACATCTTCATTCCCGCAGCTGTGGAGAAGGTTATTAACTCCGATAACGCTGGTCGTATTCAGGTATGGTGTCGTAGAAAATGAACAGTGGAAAATGAAAGGTTCAGATTATAAAGTATTTTCGTTTGTTATTCTAGGCTAAGATCATCGCTGAAGCTGCAAATGGACCGACAACTCCAGCTGCTGACAAAATTCTTATCGACCGAAACATTCTTGTTATTCCAGACTTATACATCAATGCTGGTGGTGTTACCGTTTCCTTCTTCGAATGGCTGAAAGATCTTAACCACGTCTCCTATGGTCGTCTGACTTTCAAGTATGAGAGGGAATCGAACTATCATCTTCTCGGTAAATACGTTAAACATGTAGACAGTTATTTACATATAACGAGAATTCTGAAATTCTTAACAATCCCATTTTAATTTCTTTAATGCAGAATCGGTCCAGGAATCTCTTGAACGCAGGTTTGGACGCGTTGGAGGCCGCATTCCCGTCACACCTTCGGAATCCTTCCAGAAGCGCATATCTGGTGCTTCCGAAAAAGATATTGTACATTCGGGCTTGGATTACACCATGGAACGATCTGCTAGAGTCAGTAATTTTTTATTTGACGCGAAAAAGTGCGCTAGGTTAATGATTCCCGCTCGAGTGTCAGGTTTATGACATGTACAAGGCGTGGATTCATCAACGCACTTTTAGATGACAAAACTCAAATTTCGAGTACAAAGTTTAGTTAAGCTTTAAACATTAAAATTTATTTGTTTTTGTTGCAGGCTATCATGAAGACGGCAATGAAATTCAATCTTGGTCTTGACTTGAGGTCAGCAGCGTATGTCAATTCGATTGAAAAGATCTGCACAACTTATTCCGAAGCGGGTCTCGCCTTCTAAACTTGTTAAGCTAGTCATTAAGTGGTACATACATACTTATGCATATGTTTTAAAGAAAAGAGCAAGAATGAGACACTTACACTCGCAGCAATTTAAACAGGGAGAAAGCAGAACAAAGAGCATACACGTAAAGCTGTTTTCTGAGTGCTACAGTGCAGTATTCATTTCCCGAAATGAGATTTTGCGATAAATCTAAAAAAGCCGCATGGAGTATTTAAAAATGTAAAATTTGCCTGGTGTAATTTCAACAAAATTAACAATTGTTTGAATTGATTTTTTTTACCGTTTATAATATGTTTAAAGAATCTTTGAATTTTTATTGCAAAGCAAAGACGTACTTCGTGCTATGTTACGCATTTTTAAGTCATTTATTCATTTTAATCTTGGCGATTTTTTAACAAGAAAATGTTTCACAAGTGAAAGTAAATAAATAAAATAATACCTATTCCCAAGCATACAGCGGTATGCCTTTTATAATAAAAAAATTTTATCCATAAACTGTTTTCTTTTACATATATAATTACCGTTATTTCATCTGGTGCTCGTTTACTTCTTATTTGTTAAACCAAAACTTTAGCATCAGCAATAAAGCAACATTTTGCAATATCGAGAATGAATTTATACGAGTGTGACAGGGTTTTTCTGTAATGAAATGTTAAAATAATGCGATGAATAATTTTGTCTACTTATTGTGGTACAAATGAATCCGTGATTGTATTTCTAAACAATGAAAGAATGTTCGTTACACTAATTGGAGTAATTGCGTTAAATAAAGAACGTACTCGCTATAGTATGATTTTAATTGTTTTACGAAAGGGCGCGGTAGTGCCCTGTTTGACGGGAGTATGTCACGATGTGGCATGCGTGCACAAGAGGGGCAGTGACGCACCCTTTATACGTGGAATACTGCTCTATCTAACCTCTGTAACATTCATTTTTTTTTATTATCAACAACTTTTACGTATATACACTGCACATGAGATAATATGATTATAAAGTTTTTTTGCACATGTACTTTCTAATTGTAAAGTTTTGTAACGAAAAATTCGTATTGAAGTTATCAAGTGATACAGTAATCATTTTCGTGAAATTACATTAATTCTTTTCCCACTCAGACCCTTGTGACAAAGTTACCAAATCGTAGCGTGGCTCTCTTTGATTTATCTTTTTTTAACTTCGCCAATACACCGAGCCAGTGCTGCTTAATGTTTTATGATCTTTAGTTCCGTTCCATTCATCCTGAAACGCAATACACTGCATGACTGCAGGATTTGAAGTCCAGAAAGCGAAAGGTGTGGAACTTTTCCGAAAACCGTCCAGGGTGCCTTACGAATAGTATATTACGA
>JAPYZO010004690.1:0-34889 GCA_030522905.1 Torymus flavipes | reverse complement strand
AGCGTATAATAATTATGAAATTATCCTCGGTTCTTTAATTTGTATTATTAAAACATCATCACTTTGTAATTGATACGTACGTTTAATGAGAAGATCTAGCGATTTCTGTTTATTTAACTAATTCTCATGTTATTGATGCGTTATAATACCTTTATTAACATTTGTATTAAGATAAGGAGTAATAATTCAATTTACTTAAAATATATTTTCGATTACTACAGAGATGACTATATTTTTTAAAGATTTACTCTCTAAATTTGAATCAGTGCACTGATACCAAATCAGTATAGTATACTTATAACTATTATCAGTAAATATTCACTAATTATATAAGTATATCACTACAATTTGATTTCAGTGCATATAAGCACTGATTTAAGTTTAGAAAGTAAACACACTAAGAAAAACTTGAAAGAAGATTATTTGTTATAAAATATTTGAACACTTTCATCAAAATAAAAAAAAACGTTAAAACGTATTTTCGCATATTATATCAATCATCAGTACATTTATCTCACTTTTCCGTACAGAAATCCTCGAACCAAAATCAATCAGCGCGAGCAATTTTCCCCTCCTTAACATTTCAATCCCGCGCTCAATCTCTCTCCTATCCCATCCTAACTACCTCAGCGCCACTAAATTACAATACCGTCACTCCGGCCCAATAAATAAAGCCGCTCTTCTCTTTCTCTCTTTCACTCCCGCGCGCTCTATTTCCCTGACATTTTTCTCTCTCTCTCTTTCTCTCGCGGCTGCTCCTCACCCGCATATAAATCGCGGGCGCTTTCCCAACACCCTAATCGCGATCATCGGCAGCGAAAACTGTAGCGCTCGAGTTTCTCGCGTTTAGCGTACCTATGTGCTTTATACACACATACGTGCTCATCTTGATCGGGCGATCGACGTGCACGGGGAAAAGGCTCCTTGCGACAGACTCGCGAGATTAACACGTACAATTAGCGGGGATTCGACGGGTGAGAGAGGCGATCGCTGATTTTTCGTGCCGAGAGTACGCAGGATAGATCGCTAAGATATGGTACGTCTGTGTGGGGAACGTATTATAGCGTTGAAGGGGATTTTTGTTGAGGCGCGCGTGATGAGGTTGGTTTCGGTTTGATTGGGTTTCTTGGGAATGTGTCTATTGTACTTAGACAAATAGAATTTGATTAGCCGGGAGATTGACTTCTGAATTACGTCTTTATCACTTTTAGATTTTTAAACGTGGTTCAACTGATTTAAAAAAGTTTTATCGATGACACTAATTTGATAAAAAAATAGAAGTGCGAATTTTCAAAGAAAATTTTCTAAATATTCAATTTTACTTCGTGAGCTGAATAAATCTGTCGTGTTAAAAAGAAGAACCTCTCTGAAAAAAATGTATATGTTTTTAGCTTTTCCGAAAACCGCAAAAACAATTAAGATACATTTATACGACACCGTTTAAGATTAATTTCAAACCACCTAAACATGCACCCCATATACACATTTTACCTTTTAGAAATCATAGCCATCACTCTTGATTTAATCACTGAACTTTACCTCCAATATCAATCAACCGGCCATTATCCCGTCCATCCTAATAAACGAATAACACCCACGAGCAGAGGCCAAATAAAAGCATCACATCACCAGGTACGCGGTGCGCGCGTCTCACCTTCATAAACAACTTTCTAACAAATAAACGCCGGCGATCGCCCTCACTTAGGCCACCTCTCTCGAATTTCACCCTCATCCCAGCGGCGCGCGCGCGCTACCAAGAAAACGTGGGAAAGTGCGCGCACGCATAGGCTAACGAGCCACGCGCGCGCGAGCGCGAAATTTCCGACGCATCGCGCAGCCGCCGCCACCGCCGCCGCAGCTTTTCTCGAGGCGGAGAAATTTAAATGAGGGCCCGATCGACTACTTCCGCGCGCGTGCGCGCACTTGGGAAAACTTATTCGCGGTACGCCGGCTATCATTATAATATCGTGGCCGCGAGGGCGGTGGCGTGCATATACGAGCCGCTCGATTTACAATGGAAGAGTATGGCTGACGGTGAGGAGAAAGGATGGTGAGGGGTCATTTTTTAGGTTTTTAGGAGGCAGGAGGGGGATGATTGATTTTGCGAGCTGCAGGTGTGTTCATCGGGAGGAGATATATAGTTTTATGAGGGATTGGTGAAGTGGTAGGGTGTGGTAATAGAATGATAAATAAATCCGACACAACTGAAGGATATAACTAAATTAATTATTAGAACAGCATACAGAATTCTAAAACTGTCATAACGAAATGTTATTTTTTTATGATTTTTAATGTTAGTGAATTAATAATTAAAAATTTACAAAAGTATTTTGTATATAATTTTAAATAATATCTGATTTATCCTAATAATGTTTTCTCAAGCAAAAATAATAATAAGCTGTATTATCTCTTATGTTACAGTGCTGACTCAACACAAGACGGATTTGCGCTACTTGTTAATGTTAATTCAAAAGAAGAAGTGGAGACGCTTGATCGGGCTCTTAATCTTCTAAAAGTAAGTTTTCTCGCTTTTTACGTTTACCTGTGCGTATATACTTATAGGCTAATAGCGTGACGATTTTTGATAGCTTAAATTCCGTATATTAGTTTTAAAAACAAGCAATTTAGGTTCACTTGTACATTTCACAACTCTTATTATTATGTATGAAATATGATCTAATGGCCTTTCATTCTGATACCATGTACATGTAAAAATTTCGCGTAATGACCTTATCATAAACAATGGTTATAAAATTACAAAATTATATCTGATGTGGGTATACGTATAATGTAAACAATACTGATCATTTCAGAAATGATAGTAATGATACAACATATTTAAAGTAATATGTGTATTACCGTTGTTATGTAAATTCCCACGTTATGCAAACAAAGATTTATATAACTATAATAGCATACAATTTTCAAGAATAAACAAACAATATACATGTAAAGAAGCCTATCGCGAATATCACTTCACATGTGAACTGCAGAAAGTAAATGTCAATTACACGAAATGAGCTGAGCATTTACATATATGCTTTTCAATTACGCTTTCAAAGTTTTTTAACTGATATCTGGGCACGATAAAATGTCTTTAAAAATACTTGGGAACCGTTCGTGTCAATAATTACGAAAAAACGTATTTTCTCACAGGGCATAGTCAAAGTACCTCAGGCGTACCTTCTGCGAAGCGCACCGGAAGGCAGGACGGCCGACCTATTTCCGCGCAGCCACCTCAAGGTGAGTATGGTTGCAAAGGTAATGATTTTAATGTTTCGACAAAAAAGACAAGTTTTCGAAAGCGAAAGCAAAGTAACATTTGATTAACTCTTTAAATACTCTTCACAATAACTATATAAACACCGGAACGACTCTCTCAGCTTACACAATGCGCCATCCAATCAGCCACCAAGCAATTACACAAATAACACCCTAATTAACACGCCGTAATACCACGAATTCCCTTTGAATTCATTCGTCTTCAGCTCTCTCACTGCAACTAAACGCCCTCCGGCTAATAGCAAAAAACTCTTCATCCCCGCGGCTACCTCCAGCCACAATAATATCCAACGCTCGCGCGCGCGTGCATTAAATTAACCCGATCGCGTTTTGTTTTGTCTCGGGCGCACGCGACAAAGGGAATAAAGAGAACCGGAGCGCGAGTCGCTGCTGCAGCAGCAGCAATTGCGCGCACCGGGCAATAAGTTAGGCCGTTTCGCGTTTAACGCGATTCGATCCACACACACATACACAGGTGAGCTGCTGCTGCTTCTCGGACCCCCTTTTTCTCGGCCGCTCGTTTACAAGTAGCGTTTGTTTCGCGTTTTGTTTTTTTCTTCTTCTTCTCCGCTCGCGTTTGTTTGTTCGAAGGGGAGAACGCGCGCGGGTTTTGTTTGCGCGAAGGAGAGTGTGTGTGTTTCTCGCGTTTATAGGGGATAATAATGAGGGTAGAGTTGTTTAGTGCGACCGGCGTGGATGTGTGAGTGTGAGCGCGCGGGAAAATGATTTTTATTGTGGTATGGGCGCGCAAGAGAGGCTCTTTCGAACGGCGCGGTTGTTATATAATATATGCATATAGAGTGGGCAAACAGATGATTGACGCGGTGGGATTATTGTTATTGTAGTGCTTTTTGTTTAGCGTTAAATTCAATGCACGCGGTGCGTGTGTTATATTTGAATGATATTTTGACATTTTAGTATATAATATCATAAGAAATCTTTTATCAAATATAGCTTAAAATTTATTTCTGTATAGCGATCGGAAATTTTTTATTATTAATATTAAATATTTATAACTTAATAGATGAGCTATAGTTTATGCAAGTATCTCATTCATAAAGATACAGTATATACAATGTTTCTCCTCTTACATATACTATTATCTTGAATGGCATATAGTTTTGAAAATTTAAAGCACATCACTTTTAAAACGATATTATTATACCGCTTGCATAAATGACGTAATTTGTTCCTGAAAGCCGCGATATACCGCTGTAACAACGGAAGTAAGCCGAGTCGGGCTGACATCGAGCAACAAGTGTCTTTTTTGTCGTATCAGCTGAAATATACGCTGTGTGAGACGGGGAGAACAAAAAAATTAATAAAACACATCGTCTCTGCTTTCTGATTACAGACCGTCATCGTGGACGAGAGCACGCTGGAGAAACACATCCCTAGGCGAAATACGGATTACAACCATGAGCTCTGCGTCGCTTATTACAAGGTAAAGTCACTTTGCATACATACACAGACACACACACACACACGCACACACACACACACGCACACACACACACGCACACACGCGTACGTCGGGGATTCCGTGAAAAGTACGGTATATCGTGCTTTACTTCAATTTTGCTAAAGAGAGCTAAATTGAAGTAAAAGTTTCGAAAATATATCGAAGCTCGTATCAGCAATTTTCAAAGAAACTCAAAGTTTCATCAGTATTCCCTGGATTTCTAAAACCATTATGAAAAGTATATAGTATTTTTTGTTTGAACGCATTCAATACGTTAAAGATTGGAGAATAAATAATTTATTTAATATTTTATGTAAAGCACTCGACATACTTTGCTCTGGATTCCTCCGCACGTAAAACACCTCTGTATAACCATGCTGTAAGATTGTGAAATCGGTGCCAACATGCCGGGAGGCGCGCGCGTGCGCAAGGGTGTCCAATCGGAAATTGAAATTTCACGGTTCAGAGCGCGTAATGTGTACCCCAGTTAGAAAGGACGCGCATTTTTGCCCAACTTTATAATATATATGACATAATTACTTCGAGAGCCAAAGCGTTGTTCGCTCGGGACTCATCGTCCTCGAACAACGGATATGCGAGCAATTTCCGAAAGTATGGCGCGTTTTGCTTATTTTTTGATCGCGTGAAGAGGCGCAGGTGTTTGACGAGATAATTATGGCTTCCTTGTGAACATAATTTTCCATTAGAGCTTAAGTATAGAAAAGTTAATATAAAACAATTTTGACGGCTAAAGTACTTTTTAACCTACTTTTGTGCAGAGGTAATGTCGTTGGATAAAAATCTGCATTTAGGGCAAGTTCCTGACAATATTGATCATATTTCTTTTTAAACCGTGTGAGTCATTTTCCTTGAAAGTTAAATTGATTGTTAAAAGATTATTTAAGGCGGTCTTACACCTTGTGGCCTTTATGGTCAAAATCAGCTGAAAAAAATTCAGTTCAGGCATTATACAACATACATACTATAAATATACACTATTTGTGATAAAATGGCCCAAGACTTCATCTGTAGACAAATTTTTCTCAAAGATATAGCATTTTTAATATTTTGACATTGGAGTAACTTTTTGAAAAAACGATTCGGTGAATTTTCATGCGAGAAGGCCTGAATTACTTGGAATTTATTTAACTATGGCAGGAAGAGTTGGAAATATTAAAAATATTTTATTAAATAATCATAAAATGCTAAAAAATCACTTTTTATTCATTAATTTTATGAATTTTGGTGTTTTTTTGTTGATTTTAAAAATTTAAAATTATTTAATAAAATATTTTTAATGTTTCCAACTCTTCCTGCCATAGTTGAATAAAATTCAAGTAATTCAGGCCCTCTCCCATGAAAATTCACCAAATCGTTTTTTCAAAAAGTTACTTTAATGGCAAAATATTAAAAATGCTATATCTCTGAGAAAAATTCGTCTACAGATGAAGTCTTCGGCCATTTTATCACAAATAGTGTGCATTTATAGTATGTATATTATATAATGCCTAAACTGAATTTTTTTATTTTTTTCAGCTGATTTTGACCACTAGGTGTAAGACCGCCTTAAATTATCATAACGAGGGATGTGAAAAGTAAAAGGTGGTAGACAACTTTCTTCAGGAAATCTACCTTACAGCGATAAATACAAAAACAAGAAATTCTCAAATTTGAATATTCTCTTAATACATTATAATTATTAACTTTTACTACAATTCCTAACAGCTCGCTCGACCTACATCTAACAAAATTCCCATGTCCCACTTACAACTGCCTTCTTTACTCTTCTTTTCTTCCTTTACCGCAAGTACGAATTTAACGACAATGGAATGCGCATATTTTAATTAATGCACTTTCACGGAATCCTTCCCAAAAGAAGCATCCTCGAACAATACCAGCCCGAATTTCGAACGAAACGGAAAAGGAAGCGCGCGCGCGTGCGATTGTTCAATTGGGCGTAAAAGCTTTCGAACGAGCATCGCGAACAGAAAAAGAAGAACGAGGAATGCGGACCGCACTCGTGCGACACAATGATGCGGAGGTTTCATTTTCCGGATGGCTGACCATAGCCGGTCAGATTTGGCAGGTTCGCCGAACCCCGGCGCGAAATCGTTATTGCCATTTGGGTCTGAGCTTCGTTCTCCGCCTACTTTGACGGTTGGGATGAGTGTAATCGCGAAGCGAGTGAAACCAATCGCTGCGAAACTGGTACTGGCGGAGTGGGGAAGGAAAGGATGTTAACTCGCTGACCTTGCCCGTGAACTTTCATTTCCTATTGTATTGAGGCTCATTTGTCGGTTATATCTTGATGGTCGATTTACGTTTCTATATAGTCATTATCAACTGTAGTTATATATTTATAATAACATTTTTTAGTGATCTTTTTGTTTTGTTAAAATACGCGTCTTAATTCAATACAATTTCAAAACATTAATTTTTTTTCGTAAAAAAAATGCATTTGTAGTAAATTAAATCATCATTAAAAGCAATTTAAAAGGAACAGTAGTATTTAACTAAATAAAAGTTACGATTCTTTTGCAATATATTATCTATCTAATTTATTATTCTTCTAAGCAATTGTACATAGTATATCAACCTTTGACAATCTTCATTAAAACTGTAAAAATAACGGAGTTAGATGTATTTTTCAGAATTAAAATACAATGAATGTTAACTTTATGATAACAGACTTCAAAATGTAGTTCTCAATAGAGTATTTGAAGAGCACCATTAAAACTTTAACAATAATCAGTCGATTATTGTTCTTGAACCCCCGTTCTTGTTGTGATTAATTTCCGCATTGAATTCCGTTAAATCTACCGAATCGCCCAACTGTCCACTACCTCGCGAACACATTAACATAGATACGGCCGCAGACTAAAGAAGGAAGTTCCGAAACAAGTCATTAGTTCAAAAGTCGAGCACGAAGCTCATCGCATACACGGCGAGAGAAAGAGACCGAGGGTCTATCCAACGACGGCACGCTTGACCGATTCTCATTTATGATTATTTCTGTTCTTCGGCGAGCCGAGAGGAATTTCGCTGAATTATTCATTATTTGGAAAGCCACTATTCCGCGTCTTTTTTTTTCGTCGTCGATCGGCGGTTCGAGCATTTACATTTTTCGTATAGTCTATTGCCAGATAATGAAATTATGTAGCTCAGAGCGTGGGCGCAGATTGTTTCATAATTACGGAAGTGCATAATGGCTGGCAGGTGATATCCAATTTTTGTGTGAAAACTTGCACGATATTATGATATTGGAAGTTTTGAGCTCGATGCGGAAGAGATAGTCGAAGCCTTTTGCTCCGTTTATTTTTTCGAAATATATAAATAGATCGTATCTAATCTACTGTATTTATGTAACTGTATGTTATTCTTTAATACATATCTGTCTCATTTTGATAGACATTGCTAAGATACGTTTACAAAAAATAATTGCCATATTATTTTCATATTAATTTCATGGAAAAGGGTATTCCTATTATATTATTACATATTGATTTAGCACCATCTAAGGAAGAAATTTCTTTTAATATAATAAAACGACAATATCTAATTATATTAGGAAAAAACTATGCGCTATTAACAACGATTTAACAGCTACATGAGCACTATTCGGAGTTACTAACGGAACTAAAGCAAGCATGAACACTGTGCGCTGTCACCAACGTTATAACTCTTTTAAAGTCTTTACCAATACGTCCTCGTCGTTAAAGTTGGGCATCCGTATTCATCCATATCCATCCACATTTATCGATATAATAATCCATATCCATTAATATGCATCCATGTCAATGAATATTCATCGATCATTCATCAATATTCATCCGTATCCATCCGTATCCATGCATATCCATCCATTCCTATCCATATCCATCAACATCCACCCGTATCCAATCTGTCCATATCTACTCATCCATCCATATCCGTGCATATCCCTCCATGCCCATCCATATCCATCAACATTCCAGACATATCCAGACATATTCATCCATACACATCCATATCCATTCATATCCACCATCTATACATATCCATGCATATCCATCAATATCCATCCATATTTATCCATATAATAATTCATATCCATTAATGTTAATCCTTATCTATCCATATCCACTCATATCTTATTCATCCATCCACAGCCATCCGAATTCATTCATACCAATCCATATCCATCCATACCTATCCATATCTGTTCATATCCATGCATATCTATTCATACCCATCCATACCCATTTATATCCATTCATATCCAGCCGTATGTATTCATATCCATGCATATCCCTCCATATTCATCCATATATTGCCATATTCATCAATATCAAGATCTATCAATTACTTACTTCCCTAATTCCCTATAATTAAGATCTTAGAGTGAAGCAGTGAACCTGTAAAGGGTGGTGGTCGACGGCTGATGCGAACATTTTAATATAATGAAAAGAATATACTATCATTCTCGTATAAGTGTCATTTTCAAATCATTTCAACATACATTAAAATTATCACTTCCTGAAATTCGAACTTTCCGAAATCTCATACAAATTCCTCATTAACGTCTAAACTGATTCCCACAGCAAAATCAAGCCGAAAGTATCTATGAATGATCAATCAAGTGAATGCACCATGCAAACAATGCAGAAGGTGTGTGCATATGCGCGTTTGCGCACGTGTCTCAATGGAGTTCGTTTTCCATGTTCCAAAAGTTTTGAGTTCCGCGATCGCACGCGGCAACAAGCGGTTCATCAGCACACTGCTAAACCGCTGACAATGTCGATCTAATCGGACGACGCTAGCGTTCGAGGTTGAATCGCCATCGAATACTAATTTTTGTGGCATTTTTAGTTTTTGTTAAAATTATAGTGAAGATGAAATTGCGCATGCAAACTGTTGCAAATTTAACTATTCACTGTTAACAACAAAATAATTCTATATTGAATATAATTTTTTAATCAATCGGTGGTTTCTGTGATACCATTATGACTAAAAGAGACCAGATATACTTCCACTTTTTTTTTTTGAGATTTATTAACGGTAAATTATTGAAATAGTTCATAAATATCTTTTAAAATGATTTTACATATTAATGGTATTCCATGAACTGAATTATCAAAATTTGATAGAGTCATTTCAAATTAATTTATTTGTCTTAATTAACTCAATTTCATTAAATTATTGATCGTAAAAATCTTCGGTATAAAAATGAAGATATAAGTGGGATTCCATCCATAAATTTAAATTAAATTAAAATTCAAATATATCAATTATAAAACTATTATCTTCTTATCTTTTCCACATTACTGTTAATAACTAATTGCATTTTCATTGATAATCTCTTAATTAAGTCATCTTTTACCACGGATATTATCGAAATCACTGTCCCACAGTAAAACATGTCAACGCTAACAGACCTAACCATCATAAAGCTGTGTCAATATGATAAAGCACCGAAGAAACGCCTAAACTCGTTCTCAGCTCGGCTCTATCTGGAGAGTCGCACTTTCGTGGCCCGTACAATTCGTGTTCGAGATAGTCGCGAAACGCGCGTACACGCATTTATTTTGATTTACGGCCCTCCCGACGACGACGACGACTTTCATATCGCTTACAATAATACACGCACGTGCGCGCGTAGCGCTATTATCGCGCGGCGTTGCTCATTTTACTTTCTAATTCGAGATCACGCCGCGCGGCTTATCTCGCGCGCTAATTAGGGGCTTAGACGCGCGCGGATCATTGCGAAAATGCGTCTTTCGTTACTTCATGGGGTGTAATTCGATTATCTAATGGTGTCTAGGTTGCGCAAATAATTATATTGTTCGCATCTTTTCGGGACAGTGTTGGCGAATGATTATTGAGGAATGTTGATTGATTTCGGGATGGTTATAATTTGATGATTAGGGCATTCAATGATTGCGTAAGTTTTCAAGCAGACATACTACAGTTTAGTAATTAACATGGATTGATCTAGCAAATTATACAGCCTGACTTCCAGGAGTGTTTTTTCATTGCCAATCTTCACTGCATGTATCAATGTTACATTATTATTAATTTTTTTTTTAACATTTATGTAAATAGTTGACATAATACGTAACACGATCAATGCGCATGAATGAGTCGACGAACTCTCTCTATCAGTGTCTCTCGATATGCGTGTATAGGAGCATCTTCACCAGCCTAACCTGACTATTAACCGGTTCTATATATATACCGCTTCTCGAGGCCTTCTGAGCCACTTTCACCGTACATAAGAAAATGCCGAGATTACGCTTTTATCGGCATCGGTGGTTCAGTGGTAGAATGCTCGCCTGCCACGCGGGCGGCCCGGGTTCGATTCCCGGCCGATGCAATTTTTTTTGTTTTTTTGCTAATTGTTTATCTAATTAAGAGCTAATTATCATTTTTTTGATCGATAACAATTTTTAATCGGCAGTAACCAGCCCTATTGGGCCTCCAAAGTTACGTAATCTATGTTACAGTACAAAGTTTTGTTGCAAATGAACATTTTGGCATGCAATATTCTTTAACTATTGAAGGTAATTGTTATAAATCACCCTTCGAATTATATAAAAGTATTTAAATCGTGTTGCGATACAACAACCACTAAATCCATCAGAGTTTATTATTTAAAACATTGCCACCTTCTCTTACAATTCACAATTTTGCAGTACAAAAAAAATAAAGACCTAATAACCCAAATCCCGCAATGCCAAAAAGACCCTTAAACCTTACCCCCACACACTGGACTTCGCACAAGCATTCGCTTCCCACCCGAACCTTCAGCTCCCCAATCCCACCCAAACCTTCCCATGTGAAAAAAAGTCTGGGCAAAGTCTTGCAGAAGTCTGGCTTCAAAAGTTTGGCCAAAATTTTGCTTGTCAGACGATCCCAGACCTTTTGCCAGACTTTTTATTTTTTTCTATTAAAAGTCTTGGAAAAAATGCCCAGACTTTATCCAAGACTTTTCACCAAACTTAGCATACAGCGTAAAAAATCTTGGAAGAAATGCCCAGACTTTATACAAAACTTTTTACCGGACTTTATTGTCCACGTACAGAGATTATACACGCCCGGCACCTCCCACATAAAACTGATGTTCATACTCTTCCACTGCAATCCTATGTCACCGTTGTCACCATCGTCATTGTCGCGGTCATCTGCAGATCTATTAATTTTTGAAGACACAAAAAGTCGAGCTTTGCGAAACTTCAACGTGCAAATCGAATTCCTCACAAACCATCTCTTCTACAGCGGAAATAAATATTTTATCGAGAATTTTAACTTATCTTATATTATTATCCGGTGCCATCCATTACAGTTACCCGTAAAAAAATGCTTGCAATCATTCAGGATTTCGAAAAAATTTTGTAATCTAAGCATATATCAAGATAAAAATATTTTTGACGAAAAGTCGTGGATAAAGTCTGGGAATTTTTTCCAAGACGTTTTATACGCTAAGTCTGGTAAAAAGTCTTGGATAAAGTCTAGACATTTTTTCAAAAACTTTTAATAGAAACAATATAAAGTCTGGCTAAGAGTGTGGGGTCGTCCGATAAGCGAGACTTTGGCCAGATTTCATTTTTAAACTGGATTGTAACTACTCCGCTTACGTAACACGTAATACCACATTTACACCTTGCGCAACACGCGCGACAACCTTGATCTTGACATACCCACACACGCGCCTCAACCTTCTCTCTTACTCTCTTGTTCGCAGGAGTACGACAGCGTGATGACGGAGTGGCAGGCGGCAGGTCGTCGGCTCGCCCTCGAGATGTCCGAGCTGAAGGAGTGCACGAGCCTGTCAGGCAGCCTGACGCCCCTGAACCGGCTGCTCGCCGATCCGACCTTAAGGCGCACCGCCCGCGACGCCGAGGAGGCGATGCTCGCCCTCGAGGAGCGCGCCGCTGCTCTGCTTGCCGTCGATCACGTCAGGTGAGTGTACGGATGATTGTGTGTGTATAGTCGTGGGAGGAAGGATGAGTGCAACGGTGAATTAGATAGAAGATAAGGGGATAGGGGAAGCTGGGATTGTGTAATAATTGCAGGGATAAGAGGGCTTGAACGTTTTTTTGGAAGGACATTGTGCGATGAGAGTTGAGCATAAAAGACGTGAGGTTTGAATGAAGTCATTTGTTGGATGTGAATAGACATGAAAGTAAAAAGATTGTAATTTAAAAGCAATAATAACTGATGTGATCATCGTATTATTTTTAAAAATAATTTGAGACAGACGAAAATGATAGGTTTCTTACACGAAATTCATATATTACAAACAATTGTATTTGAAATTAATATAAATGGTGTTTGCCCAGGGTAAAACTTTTTAATATTATCCGATATTATTGCCTCATGCATTCTTATTATATTCTTCTACGAACATTTCATTATCATTTCATGAAAAACTTTCTATAAAAAAAAAAAAAAAAAAAAAAAAAAAACTGAATTTTTAATTAACTGACTATTTTTTACGTTTAAAAAAATAAAACTTTCATGAATTTTATGAGAAACATAACAAAATTCTTGTGTCTTAAAGTTATCTACCTGCGCATTCTTTCTTGACTTTAATTTACTTTCACTATTATAAAAGTGAGTGCAGGTACCTACTTTATCGATGACTACATTAAGGATAGTGATACTTTTTAGAGAAACAGAGAATTTAAGTGAGATTCTTATAAAAGTGCCTAAATGTACTTGACATATTCTACTTATACCGAATATTAAAATTCTATTGTTGCATTTAATCTACTTTAAACTTGTGTTCTTTTACTTTCTTTTACAATGGAGAGCCTAATTATTTAAATATAGTATCTGTTCAAGGTCTATACTCCTACAATAAACTCCTTTCAATATTGTTTTAATTTTTCAAAATGATATAATTAAATTTGACGTAACTAATTGAATACAAGACAGATTTTTTTAAATCCTACGGTTCAAACATGATAGAATGATTTGTAAAAAGTATAATTATTAGTAACGCTAAATGGTTTAACAAATATGTGTATATTAATTGAATCCAATAAGTTTCAATGATATCATCAAATTAATGTTAAGATCAAGTAAAATGACTCGACTAGTAGATAAACGACTAACGCAAGTAAATGAACGTATAATGTGATATTTTCAATCGCTTACATTAAATGTTTTTATTCTACTGATAAGTTAAACATGACTTTTTTCAAATTTTGAAATCAGAAACATTGATAACATATTTTATTAACTATTTTTGTGGAAAAATGTTCATCTACTGGGCGAGTCACTCTAATACTGAAATAACTTTTTAAAATGGTAAGCACCATCAGATAACTATAAAATTATAAACAGCACATGAGAATCTCTATAAAAGAATTTCATAAAACCTTAAAACAAAGGTACCGATGTACATAACAAATGGAGAAACGCACGCGATTAATCCGTGAGAGTATGTCGTTGGGCGTTTCTCTGCGTTTAGGAGGTTCGCACACGTCGCAAAAGTGAAGTAGAGAGAGAATCGCGGGAGTTGTAGTTTAATATGGAAACTGAAATTGTTTTCATTGTCAAAAGCAGAATGTCGCTGGAACGAGCGCGGAGGCTTGTCGAGGAGGTCGGCAACGCGGCCACGAGGCTCGAATCGTCGTTCGAGTCGCGCCGTGCCACCATTCGCAACCTCGCCGTGCTCAGGAGCATCGAGGACCAAGCGCGTGAGGTGAGTTATTTCTTTGCTTTTTAAATTTTTGAGTGTTGTGGTTTGGATGTGAATCCTTAGTTCTGAGAAGTGTGGAGAAAGCTTGAGCTGGAAATCATGTGAGTGGGAAGGATTCTTATGAATGCGAGAATAATTGTCAGAAGTATATTATTGTAAAGTGTGAAGTGTATTATATAAAATTTATAAAATAATAATATAACCTCTCAGATCTGAAATAAGATATCTATTTATTCTTTTTTTTTTCTTAATATATTTTTTAATATTTTTTTTTCTTAATATATTTTTTTTAATATTTTTTTTTCTTAATATATATTAAGAATCTGATTCTATTAAGATTCTATTAAGAATTTGACTGTGATATTATATATTTTAAAATAGACTTAGAGCACCTAGTTGACTATGCCAAACTTATATTGTATTTTATAGATTTTGTTTTATTATTATATACACAATTTATTTGTTTTTATACTTATGCACGATGTATTCCAGAATGTTCTCGTATACCGTTTGTAAATGATATCTATTTACAATAAATGACTATTACTATATTTATATTTATTACTATACTATACTATTACTATATTTATATTTTTTTTTCTTAATATATGTTTTTTTAAATATTTTTTTTTCTTTTTTTTTTCTTTTTCTTAATTTTTACCATAACAGAAATAATATTCCACACGTGACACATTTGTAGCTTAATGAAATTATATATTTGTGAAGATGTGGCCTTAACTAGATTATTTTGTACCCATTGACCCGTAAGTACTTATTATTAGTATTTGTCTGTTTTTTTTTTTTTGTATCCATCAATTTAAATTGTTTGATAAGCATCTGTATGGTACAAAATTAGCCTGGATATAAAAAAATCTACTGTAAATATCTTATCTTAGCTTGAAAAATTTAGTAAATAAATCATAATATCATAAAAATATATAATGAATTCGAAAATTCGTATGTTAATCATAATAATATTCAATTAAATATTATTTTACACATACAATTAACAAACATTATAGCGTAAAAGTAAAAAAAAAATCAAAAAACTTTAATAACTTTTCAAAAAATAATAACTTGAAAAAAATCAGACCAGAAACGCCGATAACCCGCCGCGGGGGTCGACATACCGACACCACTTATACACCTCTCGTCTCACGCGCGGACCAAAATCGCCGGACCTCTTATAAAGCAGGAAAAGAAAAAAAAGTTCGCCGCCTCGAATTAAATTCTGCCGACCTCACGCGAAGCCCGCAGCACTGCCTGCGCTATCTCATCGCCGACATCATTGGGTGCTAATCGGTTAGCATCGATTCACCCGCGCGCGCTGAGGTCAGCCGCCCGCGTGTAAAAGAGGTCCCCGAACGAGGTTACCACGTGCGCGCGCGCGAGCGCGGAAAACCGCAGGAGGAGGAGATTACGGCAAATTGATTTGAGAAGAAGGAGGAGGTGGTGTGGTGGTGTGGCGGCTCGCAAAAGTTATTGATTATAGGAGGCAGCGGCTTGGGAGCCGAGGAGAAATTTTGTGTGAGTGGTTGAGCAGAGAGAAACAGAGAGATTTTATTGTTTATTAATTTATGTAAAGGGTGAGATGTGGTCGCAACAGGAATTTTTTCGAGATGATCTGTTTTCTGTGAAGAACTATTAAAAAATCGTAAATGTCCGGCTAATTTATGAGCTTTTGATTCGTTTGTAAGAAGCATGAATAAATTAATATTATTATCAATATCCTAAATTGTGTGATACAAATTATCATTTAAATTCAATCCGAAAAATAATAGCAGTTATTTAAAATGCTACAAATTTGTTAAAATTTTGTGGCATAACTCTTGCTCCTCACTTCTTATATTAGGAAAACGAAGATTGTTGTAACGCTTTCATTTCCACTTATAAATCATATACTCTATTGCAGACAAGTTCTCGTCGTTCAAAATTCAATTTACTACAATAGATTGAGTTTCTTTGTGGCAATGACACTAACGCGACATGGAAAAATGAGTCACGGCAGTTGAAATCATTATGTCATTCAATGCTAAAACGGAAAGGAATGTCGAAATATTATGGCAATTCAGTATTTCATTGATGACATTGTGATGCCTCCAAATCCATTCTTCATTGCACAAGGAAACCAAATAATGGATCGATCAAAATATTTTACAGCGTTCTACTAATAACTGTTACAAACCTGTCTTAATATTCTATTCTGTTATGAATATATTTGGATTCTTCACACCTGAAACCATTACTAACGTCTCAAACAGGGACAGTATTGTACTTTTTTTTAATTATAAGTCATCCTAAATATAGCACGTAACAGTAATGTATTGACTATTGAAACATTAGATATCTCAAAACGATAAATATGTGACTTACGGTACTCTCATTCTGACCCACACAAATACTAATAATTTTAATAACTGCAGGCCAATTATTTTCAATACTTACATTATAAATTTAGCAAAAATATAAATATTTTTTGTATTGTATTTACAACCATAAGCTTTTAAGCCAGACGCGGATACTTGAAATATTTCCCTGACCAACCTTCCAGAAAACCTCTCCCTGAATAATTCATCGGATATCGACCACAAATCGATTTCCCTCAACAGCGATCTCTCTGCATGAAACAACAAGGGCTCTCTCACAGCACTCGGTAGCTCCTCTCTTCTTCTTGCGGCGCATGTGTGCCACTCGGTCGTTAAAGCTCCGAATGAACGGGCGGCTTCCCTACGCGCACAAAGCATTCCACGGTAATTAGATATATACGCAATGCGCAAGGTATATATACCTTTTTTCTTGCGCCAAGAACAAGCGCGCGCGTATCTCAAGGGTGGAGCAGCTACGACGCGCGAGCCGGTGAAAAAACAAGGCAATTGCTCCTGTAAGATCGTTAAAAGTCACGCGCGCGCGATTTGTGGGGCTGCTGATCGCCGAGAACGGCGGAGCTTTGTTTAAAGATGATTTTGTTCTAGATGGATTATTTTATATGGTTATATTTGGTTATAGAATTTGATATGTTATATTTATAATTATTATGTCACTCACTAAAAGAGTTAATGACGCGCGTACTGGGACTTTCAAATAATTTTAAGTTAATGTATAATTTTCGAACGATAAATAGCGTAATAATTGTTATAAAAAGAAGTTCCATGTTATGTAAAATTAAGCATGTAAATGTACTGGTTTTTGATTATCGCCTATATTTTTTCCAATGAAATTAATATTTTGAAAGAGTCATAAACCATTAGTACGTAATAAACATAAATATTAATAATTATAGGTTAAAAATTCGCGTAAGAATTGAAATTTAAAAACACTTGTTATGCACAGCTATTTGCTTACGGTTACGTCACAGAGCAAAATTACGACTTTTTCTATCGTTTTAAAGAAATGTTCGAGAAACACTTAAATTTACGTTGAGTTACATAGCAAATTAAAATTACCACTCTAAAAGTACATACAATTTTTCATTCGTACCTGAAGATAAACTACCTATCTTCATAGATTCTAAACAAAATACAAACCAAGACGTCACATGCTCACATAATAAAATAAATCATATTGACCCGCACCTCTTAGTACAACAATAGTATTATCATAACGTTATAATTCTACATCGGCTATAAATCCTATACACCCATCCTTACCCAAACATTCCCCACAAAAAAAGCTTAAACCTCCACGTCACCCTTGACCTTTACCCACAAAGCCACCCGTACCTCTCCCTCTCTCTCTCAAAATCCAAAATGTCAAGCATATTTTACATGAACCTGAGCCGCACGCGGTTCACACAAAAGCCCGCCTTGTGTGCATTGTGTCCGGTCACCCTCTCTCTCTCTCCCCGCTAACGGTCATCCTCCTCTCGCGGGAATACCTCTGTGACGCTCGTTAATCAATGCTCTCTCTCTTACCGCCGCCGCCCACACGACAGCGCCGGTTACGCGATCGCTATGCGCACGCGCGACTGTTACGTGTCGTTTATGTCACTCGCTGTAACGGTCGCGGCCCCGTGGCTTTTTTGTCGCGGGAGAGATGCACCGCGGGAATTCGAGGCGGCGCGCATTGTGTCACGGGGCCATTTTTTTTCAAATGAGACAGTGGGATTATGATGGGAATAATGACTACCGGTAATAACGCGTGGACGTTGTGTGCGGGTTTTCGGGTGTATCGGGTTGCAGAGTGGTTTGGAGTTACGTAAGATTACGAAGATGCGTGGAATATTGATCGAGGGCGTGCGAGGTTTATGAAAACGCGGAATTTGATACTGGATTATCCGCGTGATTTCTTCATTGAGTTACCAAAGTGCGGTTGGATAATTTTTCCGTAACGTAATCGAACACTTTGTCGAGAAATATCGAATTAATATACACTATTACGCATAGTCGTGTTTATATTTTTTGTATCGAATTCTATAATATAATGTGTGACATTTTTTACTGCGACACTTTAAGCTATTTTTTTTTATTTTTTATTTCAGAATACCGAGACCCGTGTGCGCGTAAACTTTTATATATGTTGATGTAACGAGAAGTTTAAGCTGGTTTTATAATTAAGACAAAGTCAGAGGTACAGTTCTCGCGACAAGATTCGTTGCGACACTCGGTAATTAAAATGCGCATAATAACCGTAACCCCCTGTGCATTGGATATTTAAAAAGCGATAAGGGATAATCAATTCAATCTTCATTAAAAACATGCGCGTGCGCGCGAGAAGTGAGATAACGATTGAGACAGATTCCTAAATTATGTGGTGACAACAACCCGTTCTCTGAAAACATGCGCGCTTGCTTACCAAATTAAAGCGATATTTTCTTGGATTTTCCAATAGGGCAAAGACACTAACGGTTTCTATTATCTTGATGGAAAAAAATAAGTTAATTAGTCATTATACAATTTGCCGTTGTCAACACCTATATTTTCACTCTTATTTAACACTTTTGGTCGTTTCTGTAACAAAAATGCATACTAAATTCTTAAACCTGAAAAATGCCCAGTATAGTTTAACAAAAATTACTTAACTTTCTTTCAAGACTTCCGCATATTACAAAAATTCAATATACTGCACATTACACATTCTTTATAGAAATATTTAACAAAAAAGTCTATAGAATTTCTTTATATATATTCGTCGTAAAATTTAATACAAATTATCCTAATTTTTCACGTCCTCACAACGTCCAAAACCCTTTTACCCTGGCCATCATAATATCTTCGCCGTCCGACATTACTCATCCAAACCCGTCCTCTTACACCACCCATCTTAAATCGAACGGGCCGCGGCGCGCGTTACTTATATCCCCCGAAATTCCCCGGTATCGATCAGATCGGCCGAGCGCGATAAGAGGCCAAAGGAGCCGCACTCGCGCCGATCACTTCCGTAAATGGCGACCCGCACTTCCGTAAATGGCGACCCGCTCGTACGTCTGGCTTTATCGGCCCTTCGATTTTTGGTTTACGGTGCGGCGACCGGCTCCTCTCTTGATTGAGGAGGGGAGAGAAGTCGTAAAGCGTGAAAATTAGAGCGTGCCGTGGCAGGATGCGGTACTATAGGGTAGTGGAGAATGCGAGGTTGGGTTTGTGGGATTTGTATAATTGAAATGTGATTTGATTAATGATTTTAAAATATCAATGAATATGGGATGCATACCATTGAGATATTTAATATACACGTTTAGTTCGTTATTTAACTCATAAATTTGAAATTTGACTGTTAATAAAAGCTAAAATTATTTTATTTTTGGTCTTTGAATTGAAGGTGTAACAGAATGTTTCCAGTATTTTAAGGCATAAATTATCCACCTTCATAAGTACAGGAATGCGGCGCATGGGCGTTTCCAATATACCGTGATGTAATTCATTTTTGTAGGTTTATTACATGATTATAGGAATTTTCAGTAAAAATTTGCGTAAAATTTATATAGCATTAGACGTAACATTTAAAATAAATCTCCAACATGACACCACTCCCACCTGAGCTTTGATTTACTATTGATAAGAGTTACAAGGCTGTCAACAAACTGCCTATTAAACGCTACTAATATCCCTTTCTTCCCACATCTTTCCAAAAAATCCACCGCACTTTTCCACGGAAAAACCCCCATCACATCTTAACGAGAAAAACCTAAACGCCAACGTTTAACAACTATAAACCCACAAGGAACCCTCATAATACAGCCACCCGACAAAACGTCAACTCCTCAAGAAAAAAGCTCCGTCATAAACAAACGAGGAAAACATCGCGGCGGTGCGGTCAAAATCAAACGGGCGGCCATCCTCCGCGATCAGCTGTTCAACGGCACGAGGTGTACAATACACACGCATACACAAACACAGCCTCCCATAGTACGAATCCCGTTAGAGCCTCGCGAGAGCGAGCGAGCTCCTCGGGGCCTATCCCACACTAAAAGCCGCGAGGGCACTGTCACTCGGCTCGAACCTCGCCGCGAGGCCGCACACCTCGCACACTCCGCCCGCCTGTGTGCTTATAGTATCAATCGGAAGTGGGTCGACAATAACACGGCCCGCGACTACGACAATGTGTCTAATTGTCCGCGGCTTTCCCGCGCGTCTTTTTTTGCGCGACGCCCGCGAAAGTGTCGCCCGCGAGTTGTGGATGACGATAATAGGCGGTAGGTGAGGAGAGCAGAGAGAGAGAGAACAAAAGGTATAGAAAGTGATCGTTTTGCGGATTTTTTCGGACGCTGCGGTGCTGTTGGACGCTGTTTAGGAGGTGATAGGAGTGTTATTAGGCCGGGTGATTTGTTGGTTTTGGCTCGGAAGTGTCGGTGTGTGTGATGACATCGGTGCTGCGATTTGTGGTTCTTCGACGGTCTATATGTTAAAAAACTCAAGATAATAGAGGAGTTCGTATATTTAAAGGTTTTTGTGGGCAGTAATTATTGTTATGAATGCCAGCGAATCAGTTGTGGAAATAGTGTCTGGTATAAAGGTGAGGATAAAATTTTTCTACTATTTCTGAGAAAATTATAGTTTAAGTATTTTGATAATGAAAACAATATTAACTGGTCTCTCAAAGTATTAATTTATTCTAAAAATTCATTTTCATACATATATATATCAATCAAAAATTTTTTAACGGCATTAAAATTTTCTTTTCTAATTATATTATAACTAAAATTGAACATTTTAATAAATTACCTCAACATCAGCAAAAACATGATCCACAATAATTATTATTTCTTGCAACATTTCAATTACACAATTAATTCAATTCCATTCCACCTAACAAAACCCACAGATCCACCCGATATCACTTCTACACTCGTAAATACCATCTGTACAACAGTAACCGCGCAATAACAATCCCAATTAAACCTTGTTCCATCTTCCTTTACCCCCTTCCCATTGCATCATCAAACACTCCGTGTCACTCGCAAAAACGCGCGCGCCGCACTCCCGACGCGATAAATTAATTTGCAATCACGACGTCGCACACGCGCTCGTCGTTAAGAAAACCAACTCTCGGAGTTCATCGCGCAGCGCAAAAAACAAGGAAAATCCCGAGCAAAAAGCGCGCGCAAACGCCTCGAGCGACGCGCGCGCATTCCCCGAGCGACGTTCCACTTTAATCAGCGCGGGTAGAAGGGATGAGAGAGAGAGAGAGAGAGAGAGAGAGAAAATCCGGTGGATGATGGTGTGTACAGTATTTTTATCGAGCGTCTTCGATGATAATGGATTTATAATAATACGTGCTTATTGCTGGCTGCGCGAGCGAGATCGCATGTACTGTTATTTATGCGCGTGCGTGGAGGTAGTATAGTATACTGTTCTCATGGTATTTTTTGTGCGGTCTTTTTGTATTTTTAATTGCTATTTCTTTTTATGATATTTTCAAGATGTTTGGGATTTAGTTGGAATTGAATGTCTTCATTTTAACTTCTTCCCGTCTTTTGTATATACAGAATAAGGATGTTTCTTGAAAGAGATCTGTTATGTTTTTTATGCCACAAGTTAGTAGTTTGCAGCAGTTCTGACCTAGTTCGTTACCATTTCTATGATTATTTTGGGTCAGCTCTGAGTATTAACACACATTTTAACAAAAGTGATTTCGATATTCACCTATAATACATATTCACAACGAATGTCCGTTAATCCGCGAAAGATCGAAATTTATAGAAAGTCAAGCATTTATCTTTAACTCCCATATAATACGAAACGGGATCGGACATTAAGTTTATTTTTAAGCTGAAATGATTAAATTAACTGACAGAATAAAAATCTATTATCACGTATCGATTAAAAAGAACATATCAACGAAATCAGTCAATAAGCCGACCCCCACGTATAATTACATCAATAACATCAATCCCAAAAAATAAACAAATTCATTACTTTCTCGAAGAGTAATCACTACTTATCGACGTGTCCACGTCCGCCCATCAAAAAAGAAAGCACCCCCGCAATTTGAAAAACCTCGCGAGCTGTCACACAAACCCGACCCGACAGCCTGAAAAACAGCATAATTTCAAACAAACATAAAGCCGCGTGTATTCGAATTATTAAAATTACCGATATCACATTGAGCGTAAAAAAGAAACGGTCGCCGCGGCGAGAACATCCCGCGATAAAACGAGCCGAGGAAATTACACGCGCTCGTACGAGAGAGAAAGGAAACGAGCGTACACACGAGCGCGCGCCCAATTAATTTATAACGCTCTTACACGCTCGCGCACCTGTCAGTGCAGAGCCCGCGCGCACAAAAGGAGCCGCGAGCACGCGCGTGCGCTCGCGATCGATAAGCCGTTAAATCGATCGCGCGCGATTATTAGGATTAATAAAAGAGGGCGTGGGCTTCGATTAAGCATGCGGATCGTAACGAGGAAGGGGCACTTTCGTGAAAAACGATCGAGTGTTCGCGTAGTCGTCGTCTTCCTTTTTCGCGCGTTCTGTTCAGTGTCGTTAATGAGCATAAAAGTGAGGGTTTCGGGGAAAAGAGAGACGTGAAGAAAGTGTGCGGCCCGGTGATAAAGAAAACGTTGCGTTACAGTTATATATTTTAAACGTACAAAAGAAAAAAAAGTGACAAAAACTTGATGTACACGGTTTTTCACTTTTAATCGAGAGACGAGAGGCATGTAATTTGCCACGGATTATTTTATATAATAATGTTTTAATTCCACGAATAATATCGACGATATAAATTTAAAGCACATATATTACCGCACATATATCTAAATAATTGAAAGTATTATAATAGTAGTATATATAAAATGAGCATAAAGCGATAAAACGAATAGCGTGCAATTTGCTCGCTCCCTAATCTCCGTACTTTGTCAAACTGCCGCGTAATAAATTCGCGATACACGCTAAACATTATGATTTATAAACAATTCCGGAGAGCGGCTGAATTTATAATGCCGCATTGTTTCTCGATAATAGGACATTACTCGCGAGATTTAGCGAGATAAAACCCGGCCGAATACTTTTCTACGACGTGTGTGTGTATGTGTGTATCTCTCACGTATCAATCTACTTTCTCTCCAGTGCGAGCGAGAGAGGCTTCCCCACGCGCGCGAACGAACGAAAATATCTTTATTTATCGCGATACGCAGTGCTTAACTTGCGCAAATGGAAAGTAAAAGTACATATAATAATCCTAAACGCGCTCAATTTTCCCGGAGCTGCCGCCGTCGTTGCTGTGTTCTCACACGCGCGAGAGCGAAAAAATTCGGCAGCGTTATCGGTTTCCTGGATTCTGACTGTTCTCTATATTACCCGCGCGTGCGCGCTTGCGCTTGCGCTTGCCTTATTTCGTTCGTTTATCTCGATTCCCTGCTCGCTTCTCCTTTTTTTTTGTTGTTCAATCTAAATGAGCGCTCCGGGATGAGATTAATGGCACTTTCGTCGCTTAATCGCGTGGTAATGTTAGAGGCGGTGTTATTAATATTTATTACGCCAATACAGAGTGTAATTATTTAGATTACGCATTTATATATTGGCGGGGCGAATAATGAACCTGTATAAGCGCCATAGAGAGTTCTCCTTTAATTCGAGAGTAATTTACATTTTTATTGTTACTACTGTAGCAGCTTTAAATCGTTTCTGGTGTAATAAATAAATTCGTTAACGTGGTTAAGCATTTGTACTTTCATAAATTATAGGATTTACACGTTGTAATAATTTTTACCATTAGCTCAAATTACATTTTGTAATGATTCGTCAGTAATATATTTAAAAAAAAAAAAAAAAAGAAACAATTAGTTTTATATTTGAAAATGCAAAGTTCTTGAAATAAATTATATAAGCAACAAGTTTTTATCCCATTGAATTACTGAATTAAGTTTATTACATTCATGTCATTTTGTCGGTTAAATTTTGAGATAACTACCATATCAATAAACACTAATGCTACACAATATTTCCATCGTGCAATTAAAATGAAGAAAATAAACCGTGACCACGATACCTACAACAATTCCACCGCTGTCCTCAAAAACCACTAATCTAAAAAATTACTCCTAATAAATTACCCGCTCACACTGACATACTATTTTTCTTTCTCTCTCTCTCACCCGTTCGCGCCATTACCGTCTCGTTAGGCGCGGCGCATCGGCAAAGCGATATAGAGAGCAGCATAGCGACTAATCCCCGTTCATTATATACATCGCCGCGGATTACGGTGGCGGCGGCGGCATCGAAACCACATCACGATTTAGATTCGACTCGACTTTCCACTAACCGCCGCCTCTCTTTTATACGAGCTCGTGTATACCGCCGCGTATTTTCATTCCCCGCATATTTTCGTCTTTTACGTCTTGATTAGAGAGACGCCGGTCGACTTCGCTGCGTCTTTACTACTGGTTTCCCGTCGTTATTGTTTTTTAATAGGGCGAGTCTTTTCTTTTTCTTCCCGGGGGATTGCGCTATGTGGATATATAGTTTTTCATTGGGGTCCGGCCGCCGCTGCAGCAGGTTTTTGAGGTTGATGCCACCTGTGATGTCATAAGAGCGTAACGTAATAAGTCGAATTCGTTGCGCGCGCGCCTGATGCGGCTTGGTGAACGAAGTTTGTGGAGTTTATTGTAATGAAAATGTCGGTTTGAGGGTTATACGCGTAATTTCCGTTTTTAATAAAATGAGAATCGTGGAAGTATAAATTATAGTTTAAGTGGTTTATTATACGGCAGTAAGAAACGTTGTAGTCTGCTGTGTTGAAATGTTTCTTCGTGTATTACTTGTATTTGATTAAACTTTACTAATATATTGCAATGTTTCGTAATATCTCAAAAATTTAAATTAATTGGCTTGTTGCCGTTGTATTATTAATCAAAGTTTTTTTTCCATAAATTCAATTTTTATAAATTCTTATTCGACTTTTGATGTGGAAAGTAAAGTTTCAAAACTCCCTGCAGCTTTACCTACATTTATTTTTCTCCTATAACAAATTATCAAAAATGCGTGAGAAATATGAACTTAAATCTTACCTACCTACTTTTGTAAAATTAATCGCAATCATTGTACACTCTCATATATACGCAAAGTGCCCGGTAATGAGAAATATTTCATTTGCATCTTCTCACTCTTTGTCAAGCACTTATCGAAAATTGTTTTTCTTGATTGAAATTAACACACGTGATAAATTACCAACGAACGTAAACAAATTGTTCCTTCTGCCTTTAGCTATTTAGAAATTATCTTCAGTTAATTGATAAATTATTCAAAAATATAATATAAAATCCTTTATTCAAAACAACTTACGTACCTGCATAAAGATCCAAATTTATTCCAATCCTCAACAAACGCATTCAACATCTACACGCATATTGCAATTCGACCATATATCGCACAGCTCCATTAAACGCGTTCACACACACACACACACGCCTGCGATCGATCGGATCTCGGGCTCGTTGAAAAACGCGCGCGAAGCGGGAAAAGCCGCGAGGGCATTCATTGTCATTAATCCGGCCGGGAAAGTGCTAAATCGTCGGTTTCTCCATTCGTTCTCTAGTCCGCGCCTAGGCGCGACGAATTAATCTCAATTTGCCCGGCAAGTCGTGAGTACATTATGGTACTGGCTCTGCTGTTGTTTCGTACGAAAGTTGCCGAGTTTTTAACGGTGAATGGGATATGTATATTGCTGGGTTGAATGTCTACGGGTGTTTTCAAGTGGTTTCGTTTTATATACGGAATTTCAATTATTTCTTATATTCTTTTTCATCAAAATATTCTACAAGGGCCTGTAAATATAAATCTAGTATTGCATTGGCGATTCCAAAATCATCGCGCGCCATATACAATACAGCGCCTGGGGACCAACCGAGCACTGCCCATCGGAATCCCCGGGAGTCGTTAGCACGGACGTTCCATTTCACGGTCAGCCGCGCGTGTCAATCCGCGCGCGTTAGTATAAATGAGCTCCGCGTATACAAGCCAATTGCCGCTTTCCGGGGTAAGGCTCTTGTGCACTTTTCGCGGAAGGTTGCGAAAGCGCACGCGGAAGTACTTATGGGGATTATTTCGCGTTTAGCGTTGCGATATCGGATTGATTAAGTTTGGGTTGAAGTGATTTTCAGTATCTAGTTAAGAACAGAGGCGAATGAGGTATGGAGATTTTTTTTCTTAATTAAAATAGGAAATGCATTTCCAATTTGCTATTCTTATATATGGATGTAAGAATCTTTACTATAGTGAGCGTCCATAAACAGCTAAGAAATCAGTCATTTATTTTAAATTTATATTAAAATATAAAAAACTTTTATTGCACGACTTTGTATAATCAGATCCTCTTATTGACGCTTTACTTATTTATTGAAATAATTTATGCGCCCAATCATTAGTAATACAGTCACTTTCATTTACGTTTTAGATATTCAACAACTCGCTCCTATATATAACTGAAAATGAAAGCGACCTGGTATACCCCTAATAACACACTTACACGAACCCTTTAAAAAATAGGTCAATTCATTCTCGCTTTATACTATACAGCAATGACAAAAATCAAAGTGGGTCGAGATTTAAAACAAGCGCCAGCTCTAATCGACCGATCCGCACACACACACATACGCCGTTGTACGCGCAGTCGTCCGAAAAAACGGCCGATGAATAGAAACACACAGAAAGAGACCGCGAACTAGATCCCCGCGCGATGCATGCCCAATGTACCGCGAACGCAAAACCTATATCGGCGATAGCATCTTCCCGATCCTCTCGACTTACAAATTTTTCCCTCGTCCGCGAATTTCGCCGCGTGGTCGAATCGGAAAGTCAATGGGGCGCGCGCGTCGAAAAAGCGAAAATCGTCGCGGACGCGTGAGAACGCCATAGCTCGGGTCTATTAATATATCGGCGGAAGAAAAGAGAGGTGTTCGCCCTCATTGCGAGGAGGTGCATCTCTAGCAGTGTATGGGTGTGTGTTATCTGATGGAAAGGCGCGCACCGCGCCTCAACGCTGTGTTTATATGCGGCTGCGCGATGGAAAGTCCGAGCGCGCGCGTGGCTCTCTTTCTCCCGTGTGGATTCGTTGTTTGTGCGGCCGCCTTTTTACGTTTTATTGTATGTTATCACGCCGCGTTGCATCATTGAATTGATTCGATTTTCATGGTTTTATTGGGGAGCTTCTTTTTATGAGCGCCACTCGAGTTTTAAGATTGATTTTCTCTTTATGTATATAGTAGATTTTTATATCTTGTTTTTAGTTTTTAACCGTTTTAAGTTTATGACGCGCAATTAATGGTTCTTTTGGGTCGTGTTCTTTCTCATGACTTATTTTGACGTTACAATTTATCTTTCGTTATTTGGTTTACATGCATACAATTAAAAGCAATTTTGTTAATTAGAGTTTACGCAAATTGTCCAATTCGTTAATTGTTACGGATAATTTTTTACATCCATTTACGTGTAGTATTTTGTCATATGTCATTATCAACAGTATATATTTTTCTTAAATATCTGCATGACATCAAAAATATGATTTATTTTATGTCACAACATTTGTACGAACGTAAGAATAAGTAGCACACAATATAAGCACTTTAACTAAAAGTCATGCTTGCAAAGAAATGAACCTCAATCCTTGAACATCCGAACACTATCATTAGAGTATCAATAACATTAGCAGCTCCGACCGTTACACCCTACTACACACCACCTAGAAACCTCGTACAAACACCCAACTCCCGCCAATAATTGTCATTCGAAGATTATAATTTTATCGACACACATTCGACGCCATAAAATCCCATCCCCTCCACCCTTCTAAAAAAAATTCACCCGCCTCACTCAACGCATTCCCCTCATAATACCCACAAGATTCTTCTCAGCCTCCTTCCGACAATAAACTCCTCGTCTCTGTTACACGAGACGCTCGCGCGAACGCGGCGAAATTCGCGCGATCTCCTTAGATGAGAATCTCTCTCTCTCTCTCTCTCTCTTTCGCGCACCTCGCTCTCCGTTATAGCCGCGCTCGCGAGCTAGGGAGAGAGAAAAGTTTTGTGCCTTGTCGTTTACGGGTTTACGATGGTATTACTTACGTACTTTATTGGAGCGCGCTGCTCGACTAGCAGCCCCGCTATATGCGCGCTCGGTGAATTTTGTTTAGAGCCGCGTATATATATAATACGGTGCGCGCGCGCGTCGCCGGAATTTATGCGCCAGCGACAGTTTTCTCGTTCATCCCGTACACCGGCTGTCTGTGCAGCCGCCGCCGCAAATGAACGCCGATTTATGTGGGCTGATATTGCTGATGGTACTGTTAGCAGAGCGCGCATAGTGTGCTGCGAGGTGGTCGCTTTTTTGTTTTCACGGTGCGAAGAATGCAGGAGTGTATCGCGTATTTTGTTTTGTTTTTCAGCTGAGGTTTCACCTTGAATTTTCTTCAGAAATAGCTTGAATTCTTACTAGCGAGTAATTCATATAATAGGTATATCTTATTAATTTTGCTCTTTTTTACTAAAATTTTCCTTCAAGTGGATACATTTGAAATTTTACTCTTTATTTTGTATCGAACTAGTGATAATTGGCGCGTTAATTTTCGAGATCGATTGGAGATTTCAAGATACCTCGCAAAAACGCTCGAAAACCAAACGAACGTCGATCGCTTAATGTATATTAAGGAAAGATTTTCGTATAATTTACAGTCAAATACGCGCTTGTATGTAAGTTAGTCATCGCTTTACCTATATCTGTGTTTACATACAGCCAAGCGCGAGGTCTACACAGGTCACAGGCGGAGTGCTTCGATGCCTATGTATACACAATTGAAGCCGGGCTATGTGTGCGTGTACAGTTCCGCGTGAAATTTCGAGAGCACTACTTCGCAGTCTTCGCACTTTCCCAGTCTAACCGTCGCGGCGATTGGATCGTACGTTTATCAACAAAGCATTTATCCCTGCATACTCTGTGTTCTTTCTTTTAGTAACATCAAAAGTGTATGGGCCCAGATCCAACGTACGATTAGTGTTGCTGTCATTAGTTTTGTTTTTCTTTTTTCAAGTACTTTGTGTTCTTGGTGTGAATTGTGATACAAGACCAACGCGTTTAAAGATGTCTGAGATTTCAACCGACCTCGTGACGAAGCTTGACGGAACCAATTTTCACATTTGGAAATTCCAGATGCGGGCATTACTACTTGCCAAAGGGCTAGACGAAATTGTGAAGGGGCCAAGCCCGACCTATCCGACTATCCAAGATGCAGAAAACTGGTACAAAGAGAATGCGCGGGCGATGTTGCTTCTATCATCCACAATGATACCCACACAGCTCGAATATTGCATCACGTGCGAAACTGCCAATGATATGTGGATAAGAATGATCGTGATCCATGAGCAAACGTCGCCTACAAATAAGTCAAGTTTACACCAAAGATTTCATGAATTTCAAATGAAGGAAGGTGAATCCGTTATGCAGTTCGTTATAAAAATTGTAAGCATCGCTCGAATGCTTGATAACCTTGACGAAAAGATGTCCGATATGTTTATCATAGCGAAAATTCTAGCGTGCCTACCATCGAAGTACAAGAATTTTGTTACGACATGGAATAGAGTCGAAGCAAGAAATGAAAATCTCAAAACTTTTCAAGAGTGTCTCATAAAGGAAGAAATGCGGTTGAATGAGCAAAAAGAAGAGAAACCAAAAGCAAATATGATTTGTTTTGTTTGCAAGAACCCTGGGCACATTGCTAAATATTGTCCCAAACGAAAGGCGAGTTCTCATAATCATCATACCACCATAGACGACGAGGAGTGGTAAGACCTGGACAACTGATAGCGAGGACCGAGCGATCTTCACCAGCTTGAGCGATCATTTATTCCAGCATACTCTGTGTTCACTCTTTTAATTACATCAACATTTTCATATTAGTAATTATAATCATAATTATAATGTAATAATTAGTTTAAATTACTTAATTATTTCATCATAAGTAGAAAATTTCATAAAAAAATACTAATCTTTCTTACAGTAGCATATCGTTGCTTAGGCTATTTTCACTGTGTTAAAATTTCCATCGGAAATACTAAATTTTGTATAAGTATACGAACATTAAAATATATTCTCACCTCGTAACTCAAAATAGTCATTTTTATAATTTAAACTCTACACTAAAAATAAACCTTCTCCCGACCTCGAAACAAAGCTGTTTTCTTTCCGTTGTCATCCGCTGAAAAAGACACAATTACATCCTCGCTTATTTATTATGACATAAAAGGGGATCGAACGTCGCCGCGCAAACTCGTTATACGCGCGGCTCTGATTAGAAACCCGCACGGGCCACGTCGTAAAGCAGCTCTCCGACTCGCCGCTCTGTCCGTCCACAGGTAAAGGTATATTAATGGCCGACGTCTGCGAGCGTCTCTTCCAGGAGGAGATTGTTCCCGAAATATCGATGGGTTCTGAATACAAAGGGGACAATGAACGAAACTAATTCGCTAGAAAGGTTTTTTATACGGATTTTGTAATGTTATGGTGATATGTGGTTATGTTATTTCTGCTTATATGATTCTTAGATAAAATGAAGGAAGGGAAATATAGAAAATTGATTTACTGTTAAGACTTGATGTTGAAATAAAAACGAACAAACACTTTTCCTACGACTAATAAGATCGACATTTTAATTTACGTGTTTACACACTTTTCCGAAAGTATATCTCGTTATTGTAAATTATTGTAACCAGAATTTTTTCGCGAAAAATATTTGCTTCTAAATAAAGACATATCCAGTATATTATCCTCCAAGTTATTGCACACCTCGACTAAGACGTGTCTATAAACTGGGTTTATGGTGTCTATATTTCCAAAGAGTTTCGGAAATTAGAAACGGTGACGTAGCGTCGCGATCATTAGCGACCGTTTAGGCTGGATTTCCACCAATCAAGGAAACCAGTAATTTTAAGGTTACGCTCGAAACAGTATAAAGTATCTCGAAAGCAATCCACCATTACACACACATACACATACACTACTGGTTTTTCACGTTTCTATATATCCGATGCAAGTGGGTCAGCTTCATTTATCTCTTCCGCGCGGGAATGCGTTTTTAAAATCGCTTTAAAACTATGTGTTCGCTCGGTGACGCTGATCCTCGTTATTTATTGCGCGCACTGCAAAAGTTAATTCCGATCTGTCGATGCAAATGTATTAGAAACTTTAGAACTTTCAATTTTTAATATCGGTATATATGATCATCTCAAAGCGGCGCGCGCGTGGTAATGAGTTTCTTGGAAAAACGCGAGAAATGAAAAGTTTTTGACGCGAGTGTCAATAGAAACTTAATTCTTAAACGTTCGTCATTATTATAGGATTTCGTAGAACAGCGTATATTCTTCGGGACACTTATTACCAATATAATGCTACTTTATTTACAACGCGCGACACAAATTTTTTCGCTGAAGAAAACCTTTTCATCGTTTCCCCTTAACTCATAAATAATCATTGGAAAATTTTAATTGATTGCTACCGAACTCGTCCATTCGAATACCTGTTTCCCCGGAACACTTAGCCCGTGTGCGCACGTGTATTCTGCACAGCATCGCTCGTAATAAAACATCCCGCATAGCGTCGAACCACCGCGACCTTCGGAACGGAAGACGTAAAATAAAAGAAAAAAAGAAAGAGCCGAAGCTCACCCGTGGCTCGCGCACACCTATAAGGCGTTACGAGGGTTATTTGCATAAAGCCAAGCTCGGCAACAATGGGACCGACAAAGCCGCGAGCTGTTTTTTTCCGCGATAGCTGAAACGCGTGTATGTAGTACGGAGAGAGAGAGAGAGAGAGCAAGCGCAGGTAGCTAATTTGCCGATACTCGCTCGTCAAGCGTAACCGTCTCGTGTTAGCATTTTAATGCGCGCATTGATTCTTCGTTACGTTTACCTGGTTTTACGTATAGGAATTCCTATTTTTTTCGGCATGGTAAAAAGTGTAATACGGGGTTAAAGAATGTAAGGGAGAGTTTAAAAATAGAGTTAACCCTTTCGTTTATATGTACGTGGATATATTTCTATAAAAAATTTTTAAATATTATTTAATAAACAATAACATGAATTATTTTTGAAACAATAATAATTATACATTATACTATATATGTTATAACTGTAAAGTAAAATTGCAGTAATGCCAAATCTTAAAAAATGTTAAATTACAGACAATTTCGTTATTACGATAAAAAAAATGATAAGTTGTTAAATATACATTATATAAAAAGCTTCACATACATTCTCACTATTTTCTTATGTCGAAAAAATAATTCTATCATGACGAATCAGTTATTAATACCCTATTACATCACCATCCCTCAACCCAACCTCTTACACTTCCCCATAATTCATCCCGACGCCAAAGCATCAACCGAAAAAAGCAGGCAATCCTATACCTACGAAAACTCATACACCGATATCTCGATATTCAGTCGCGATTCCGCAACAGCCGATATACGCGATGTACACGTTCGGATTGCAGGCGCGTGCGAGTACATAGGTATATAGGCGCGCGCATCGTCTCTTTTGAAAATGAACGACCCGCGCCCGATCACGATATCTTGCACGCCCGGGCCTCTGTAAATACCGGTTTGGGCGGCAATTGCGTGACGGCAAAAAGGCGCATGCGCGGGGTCAAACCGTTTAGCCGTCGCGCGCGCGTACCGTCGACCCAGTGGCTGAGTGGCGGAGAGAGAGATGTGGGTTGGGAACGTGGTGGAGAGAGAGATGAGGGAAAATGGGAGGGAATCCAAGGCGGTGGTGAAAGTGATGCGAGGGATTAGATATGTGTGATCAAAAGAAATGTGCACATAAATATTAATAGTATTTTATAACAGTGTTTAAAAAACAATATACTTAATTTTCTTCTATTGTTATAATAAAAACAGAAAACACTTTTCTGACCCTATATTCCACACTTTCTTATTCTCTGTAATCGCTTCGATCTGTATTGTATAATTTTATTTATAATTTATATAGCCAAAAAAAAGTTTAATTATCACTTTTCACAATCGCTACTGAAATTTTCAATAACACATGTATAACAAATTTATTGGGCCTTAAATACAACGTATACGCGAATACTATACACTTACCATGTAAATATCAATATTACGCATGCAAAAACGATTTTATTCACACTCAATATATAGCAATTTACATATCTCCGAAATTCATTTCAATTTCCTCGAAAGTCTCCCCCTCTCCACAGCCGTATATTTAAATTCGATTTACACTTAGCGCGGCGGCGGCGGCGGCATGCTCACAAGCGCTTCCGGGTGAGCACGAATTTTTTCCTTTTTACATTTTGCCCGCGCTCTTACGAAACAATCGTGAAAGTCCTTCCAGAAGCGCCCGCGCGCGCCCTGTAATTGTAGAAACTTAATTCTTTCCGTGCGCGCGCGCTTTTTCGATATACAAATGCATATATAAATCAATTTTAATTATGTATGCCCGGCAGCCGGCAAACAAGCGGCATCGGAGAAAAAAGGAGGAGGAGGAAGGAGAGCTCCGCGCGATTCTTTATTGCGTGCGGCTTATCGTGTCGCGCGGCCCGAGCGCACGTATAGATAAACTCAATTAAACGGGACGCGGACGCGGGCGATAAATAACGAGGGTGTGAGAAAGGGACCGTCGCTCGGTCGCGCTTCCGAGATAAGAAAAGCGCGCACGTGAGTCAAAGCAGCAAGGCAGCAGAGATAATAGCGCGCTCGCAGCCTTATTGCAATTAAAAATGAAATCGAACGCGCAAGGGGAATTCGAATTTCGCGTCATTCTCGAAAGATGATTCTTGGGCGGAAGAGACAGGAGATTCGCTGTCGTGTGCGATATAATATTTGCATAATTTTCGGGGTCGGCAATTAACCGGGCCGCTTGGGCTAATGAACTTCTCCGAATCGAAGCTTTAAAAAACCCACGTGCACGTAGTAGTGGGGGATTTATACACGCGTGTATGTGTGTACATACATTCGGGTCGCTTTCAATTCATTATGCCATTTTTGGATTATTTATTGCGCGCTCCAATTTTT
>JAPYZO010004689.1:0-11372 GCA_030522905.1 Torymus flavipes | reverse complement strand
GTGTCATATTAAGTTGTATTCTTACTTTTATGTGTCAAGAAATATCTGATACTAATAATGTGTCTTTAAAATGAGAATACGTCTCCGGACGTAACACCTCCCCCCTTAGACTGTTGAATGTCGTAGAAATTCAACAAATGTATCAGAGATTTCCCGTTACAAAATTTGATTTAATAATAAAAGTAATAATACGAATTATAATAATAATAATATTAGTAATAATAGTTATAATAATAATAATGATGATACTACTCGTAATTTTTTTGGATCGACATGAATTTTTTCATAAATTTTGTTTTAAACAATTAATATCTTGATTGACGAAAATTTTAACTTAACTTTATGAGATCGGTGACTCGGTACGTCATGATGCCTCGTATTTGAAAATGCAACGTTTTATAATTTCGCAGACACGTCGTTTTGTGTGTCAGAAAATTACTGATGAAAGTGTTGGGATAATATGTAATACGTGATCAGACGTACACCTCCCCCCTTAGACTGTTGAATATCGTAGAAATTCAACAAGTATATTAATAATTGAACCATCAGTGATTTTCTGTTACAAAAGATTTAATAATAATAATACAAATAATAAAAAAGATTCGAATAATAAAACCAATTAATAATTTTAAATAACTTTTCGGATCGTCCTTATATTTCTATAAAATAAATTAATAATTTTTCTTTCTAAAACTAGTTTTGCACTACTAAACTAAATAATTTTTCTAAACTAAATTTACTAAACTATAATTTTTCTTTCTAAAACTAGTTTAATCTACTGTTTTATTTTGTATCTCACGTTAAATACCTATTTTTCTGACGTTCAAATTTCAAAGAATTCCTATAGAGATATATATAATGTGTAATAATTTCTGTTTGGCTGTATTTACATAAAATAGTTACTCATTAACTAAGTTTAGAGATAATGTGTATATTAAATAATTGTATCTTAAGTGTAAAAGATGAGAAAGATATGGGGAATGATTCAAGTGATCATTCACTTCCCTCCCTGCTTAAATATAGTGAATAACTTATTATGTAGACTGACATTTAAAGGCTTTGTTGATTTAAATTATTCAAAGAAACAAGATTTTATTCAATTTCATTTCTAGTAAATCTGTGTAGGTTAGATTGAGAAAGGTTCTGTTTTGGTTCTTGTTCGGGGTGTAAACGTGGGGTTTGTTGGGTTGGCTACAATGGGAGGTGATTGTGGAAGGGGTGGCAAGGGTCTGAGACTTATAACCTTTCTTGGTTTAAACTCTTGTAATTCATGTTCTTCTATTTTTTCAGAATTTTGTATCTTTAATGGCACAGATATGGTAGGTTTCTTTACCACTATTTCTTGAAGCTCTCCCGCCATATCTCTTCTATTTCTAAAATGTCCTTCCGTATCATTTATCTTGTTCAACACTACTAATAGGTGTGTTACAGATGTGAATATTGATCCAAATAAATGTCTGGAACATCCGTACAATTTTTGGAGCGTATATCCTCGTATTATCAGATCCACTACCATTTTTGTTAACTGCATTATTATTAATGTCATAATGATTCCTGAACTTATTGTCCCATATTCTTCATATTTTTCTATTATTTTATTCCAAGTGCTTTCAGCAATATGAGTGAGTGTTTTTTCTGTTAGAAAATTGCTCATTAAATCATCTTTTGCAGAATTTGCACTTTGTGTGAATTTTGCTATAGTGTTTACGATGGATTTCTTTTCCATTGGAAAGAGTAATCTTTCCTCGAATTTTTCCAAATCTTGTTGTGTATATATTCCACTTGTTGCTAAGGAATTTAGTTTCTCCGGTATCCAATTTTTGATAATTTTAGGTTTGAAAACAGTGATATTTTTCTCTATTTTCCTCGGCGTAGGCGTCAAACTTATCCAGTTATTGTCTACTTTATAATAGGGTGGGATTATTGAATCACACTCGATCTGTGTTCCTGTTCTGATTAAAATATGTGTTTTCGGCGTCAGAAACCAAGTAGTGTTTCCTGATATTACGGGAAGTTCCTCGTAACACTCCTTAGTATGGTGAATCTTTACGTTAATCGGGGTACATTTTACTATGTGTACCACCTCTCCTGCAAGTCTAGCAATATATCCTGGCTTTTGCATAATATTATAAGCAAATTCATCTGGGAAATTTGATGTAAGGGATAAGGAATTTTTGATTTCTTTTCTCTCTAACTCACACATTTTTGTTAAAATATTTAAATATAAACTTTTAAATTGCGCCCGAAAATGTTTTTCTACATGTACAAATTTCGCATTTGTATACGCAAAAATATCTATATTAATTAGATCTTGCGGCTGATTCACATCATTATCGAATAAAATATTTACATTATTTTTTTCATAAATAAATAATTTAGGATGTTCTGTTTTCGTTATAATTCTATCGCAAAATTTAATATTTTCTACAGCATTTAAAGAAAAAGATATATCATAAGTATTTATTGTATACATTACTTCTTGATTTGGTGATAATGTTTTTGTTACGGTGCCTTTAAATAAAACATCGTATTTGTTGTCAAAACAATTTTCGTTTGTAACATGCGACCAAAACGCATAACCGGCCTGTGCGTCTATGCAACGTTCGTCCGAGAATTTGCATGTTGTTCCCGAATTTAAATGTAATTTATTATTGTTTAAGTTTACTTTTGCATGTTCTTCCATAAGCGTAATTTTTATGAGGCCTTGAACAAGAACATTATCCCAACTTCCATAATCATCCGCGTAGGTGCCTCCTGAACAAGATTTCCCTTCGATTTTCCCTGCTAGATCAATTCCTACCGTTTTAGTTTCATTTATTTTAATGTTCGCTATTGTGTGAGAATTGTCATATTTAAATATTCCCGTATTATGAATAAATTTACATTGCTCTGCACCGACGTCGTATAAATATTCTTGTAAACCGTTTTCAACTGGACCTAAATGACTGAACATTCCACAATGATATATTGTTCGTCTTATTTCTATTTTACATTGAATTACATGACTTGTTTTGAATTCAGCTAATTGTAATAATTCTATAGTTGTATTAGATACTTGCAAATCTTCTTCATGGAAATCGCATTCCCCGGTGTCCACTAAGGAGTATGTTTTCACTGCTGGGTCAGCAGAGCCGCAGTTGAATCCAATTATGGCTTTATTATATTTGATGAAGGTTAAAATTATAATAATTTTTAATAATATTTTCTCCATTTCCTAAAACAGAAAATTATTTTACTATGTCTTTCTGTTAACAAGACTTAATTTATTTGAGTGTACGGTTTTTGCTTTTCCTTTATAATTAATAATGATACTATTATTTTCATTTATTTTTAATATATCGAAAGGGCCTTGATAATGATCTTTTTCAAGTTTACCAGGTTTTGGCTCTTTAATTAACCATACTTTATCACCTTTATCAAACTGTACTGGGTTTATATATTTATCGTAATAATTTTTGGATTTTTCCTTTGAAACTATTAAATTTTCCCTTGCTATTTGAGCAATTTCTTTCATATTTTTAATTAATTTTTCTAAGTATCCGTTATATGTAGGCAATAATTCTGATTTTTTAATTGGTTCGCTAGATGGAATTCTAGCAGGAGAAGCAAAAACTATTTCGTACGGTGTGAATTTGTGACTAGTGTGTACGCTCGTATTGTAATGAAATTGTGCAAATTCTAGAGATTCATCCCATTCGTATTTTTTTGTTGAAAAATTTTTAAGATATTCACATAATGGATGGTGAGCTCTTTCTAAAGATCCGTTAGATTGTGGAGAAAAGGCTGTTGTTTCGACTTTATCAAATTTAAATCTTTTTGCTATTTGTTTTATCATTTTGCTAGTAAAATTTGTTCCCCTATCTGTTAATACTATTTTAGGTGATCCAAAAATGCATATAAATCTTTTTATAAAGGCATCCGATACCGATTCTGCCGTTTGATCTTTTAAACATGTTAGAACTACGAATTTCGATAATTGATCCTGAATGGATAATATATATTTATTGTTATTTTTTGTAATATTAAATGGTCCTACTATATCCATGGCAATTTTGTCAAATGTTTTAAATGGTGTGTCTGTTATAACCATGGGTTGTTTAGTTCTTTTCCGTTTTAGTTTATTTCTTTGACAGTCATCACAATTTTTTATTCTATTTTGAATATCCGATTTTAGGTTTTCCCAAAAATATTCTTCCTTAATTCTGTTATAAGTTCGATTTACACCGGAATGCCCTCCTATTGCAGAGGAGTGATACATATCGAAAATTCTGTCTCTATCTGTAATTTGTACATAATTGATGTTGTTTGAACATATTATTATCTTTATATTTGAGTCATTAAAAATTTCTTTTAAAATTTCTTCTATCTCTATCTGACTTATATTTAAAATTTCAATATTTTTTGATATACTAAAAATAGATATTTTTTCCTTATTTAATATTTCTTTTAATGTTCTGAATAACTTTACTAAATTTTCTTTAACGATGCTTGATGTCGTTGATATATCGAGACATAAAATAAATAATTTCCTATTACCAATATTAATCATATCAATTTCCCCCTTTTTTAGACTTGTATTTATTTTTAGATTTTTATTTTTTATTAATAAATCAGTGTTTTCGTCTAGTGACTTATAATCTTGTGTTACTAAATGTACGATGTTGTCATTTCTGAATTGAATTGAATTTTTCGAATATACTACATTATCGTGTTTTTGTTTCTCAATTATATTATTTGTAGTACTTTCGTCTCTTTTTCCATTATTTCTTGTATGTGTTTTATTTGGTTTCCTTGATCTGACTTGTTTTGTTTTCAGTTTTATCTGATTATCATTTAAAATTTTGATTTTGTCGTCGTGACTCATTTGATTTGTTAATTCTATATTTTTATTTGATTCTTGTTTCTTTTGTGCTCTTGTAACTACAAATATTTCTATCGGATTTCGCGATAATGCATCTGCATTTGCATTTTGTTTTCCTGGTTTGTAGATAACATCAAATTCATAATCTGATAATTTGAGTCTCCATTTTTGCACTCTAGTATTGTTATCAGCTGATTTTAACCATAAAAGTGGTTTATGATCCGTAACTATTGTGAACTTTGTTCCGTATATATAGTTTCTAAACGTTTTTATTGCGAACATGATAGCTAAAGCTTCCTTTTCATATGTGTGGTACTTTAATTCCGCTTTATGTAAACTTCTTGATGCGTAAGCTACCGCCGGATCTTTACCTATTTCGCCTTGAGATAAAACTGCACCTAAAGCAAAATTCGAAGCATCGCTCGTGATAATGAATGGTTCGTCAAAACGTGGATACAGCAAAACTGGGGCTGTACAGAGTGCTTCTTTTACCTCGTTGAAAGCTTTTTCTTGATCTATTCTCCAAATGAACTTTTCATCTTTTTCCAATAAAATATTTAAAGGTTTAGTTATTTTTGCATAATTTTTTATAAACCTTCTGTAATAATTTGAGAGTCCCAAAAATTCTCGAATATTCTTAACATTTTTTGGTGTTGGGAAGTTTCTTACTGCTTCGACCTTTTTTGGGTCAGGTTTGATACCATCTTTGTTTATAATATGTCCTAAATAGCAAACTTCTTCCTTAAAAAATTCACATTTCTCGGGTTCTAATTTTAAACTTGCTTCTCGTAGCTTTTGTGCTACTGCATTAAATCTTTCGTTTGCCTCTTCCATAGTTTTCCCAAAAATGATTATATCATCGATAAACACAAAGCATATTTTACCGATCAAATCGCCTAAAACCGTATTCAGAACTCTTTGAAACGTACGCGGTGAATTTCTCAATCCGAAAGGTAATACACAAAATTCAAAACGTCCTAAAGGATTTATACTAAACGCTGTTTTATGTATATCACTTGGTTTCATAGGTACTTGATGAAAACCCGATTTTAAATCAATGACATGATAGAATTCAGTTTTTCCTAGTTGATCGAATATTTCTATAATATTTGGAAGTAAATACGGATCTGGAATTGTTTTTTCATTAAGTTTCCTATAATCTATAACTAAACGCCATCGTTTTTTTCCGTCTGTTAGTTGTTTTTTCGCTACAATCCATGCTGGAGCGTTAAAAGCACTTTTTGAGTTCCTTACTAGATTATTTGTTATTAATTTTTGAGTTTCCTCTATTGCTATTTCCTTTAATTTGTGTGGTAAAGGAAATTGTTTTACGTATACGGGTGTGTCGTCTGTTAAATTTATTTCATGTTGTTCGACATTACATGATCCTAAACTATCTCCTTCTAACCAAAATATATCTTTATTTTCCAAAACTAAGTCCCTAATTGTTGTTTTAATATTTTCAGGTAATTTTTGATAACGTATTTTTTCTAATAATTTTCCTTCTCGAGTAAACTCTTTTAAATCTTGTGTTGAATCATTTTTCTCTATAAAATTTATTGATCCTAAATTTAAAATCTTATTTTCATCTATGTTAATGTCCTCTATTATTTGAAATCCTTCCGGTAAATTGTCTATTTCGTACGAGATAAAATCATATTCTTTTTCATTTCCATAAAGTTTATTATACTCTTCTAAATCTACCTCAATTTTTTTATTAATTATTGTTAAAAATTGTTTGTAATCTGTTGATCCAATTTCCTCAAAATCCGTTGTTTGATCATTATTTTCAATAGCAATATTAATATTATTTATTAATGACTTAATATTATTTCCACTGTCCTCCGGAATTTTTCCGTAATGTAAATCATTTATATTTCCTGACAAAATCTCATTTAATATTTTCTGTTGCAAATCTTCATCTTCCCCTTCCTTTAATATTGGGATTGTATTCAAAATTTTTATTACGTCATCATAAAATGTTATTTCCGATTTTATATCTACTTTATCTTTACTGATTAACTCGGGTTCATAAGATATTGAACAGGATAACTTTCCAACCTCCTCATTAATTTGAAAATTCTCAGTTTGTTCGTTAAGTAATTGTATTTCCTGTTGATTATTTTTATGAATTTTAGGGTTTAATTTGTTTGTTTCATCGGTATTTTGCAATATTTCCCTTAAAACTTCTGTTTGTTGCATCATTATTGTTGACTCCTTTATCTCACCCAATTTTTTTGAATTTCCCGTTATCATATTAAGATTATGGTTTAGTTTGAGAGCTGGTTTAAGTTTAATTTTGTTATCATTTATTTGTAAGTAACCCTCGTCCAGTCTTAATTTTTGTTCAGTAAGAATTTGGATTCCTAAAATTCCGTCGTAAGGTAGACAAAAATTTTGTGGTGCGACATGAAAATCAATATTTAGTCCATTAATGTTTATTTTTATTACTCCTAATGTTTCGATCGTCTTATCTGTGATACCCGATAAATGAATTTTCTTGTTTCCTAAAATTATATTAGAAGGTATCTGATTTCTTTTTATAATATTTAATTGAGCTCCGCTATCTACAAGTAAATTACACACTTTACTTGTGTATGGATTCTCTATTTCAATATACTGCAACGAGTTTTCCAATTTTAGAAAATACATTGCAATTTTTGTCGCTGTTATCTTTTCCTGTATTTGCTCTTTTTCGACATTATTTATTTCAGATTCATCATGGTCAAATAAATTTATTTCAGTGGCATTTGTACTTTCAGCTTTATTAAGTATTTGATTTTCTGTAATATTTTGAGTTTCATTACTTAAATTCTTTGAGACTAATAAATCGATATCCGAAACCTCCTTTTCATTACTATTTATTGTTATGATTTTATCGTCTTTTACTGTATTTATTTTAATATCTGCATTATTTTCGAGTGGTTTTTTATTAACTCTTCTAGTCCACTCATTTCCAGAAGAATTTATTAGTTTTCCGAATTTTTTTGTTCATGGTTTGATTTTTTTAAACATTCCTCTAAAGAATGTGTAGTGCTTTTGCAAATATTGCAAAATCCGTCTATCCTATTTTCTATATCTCTTAATATAAAACAATTTTCCATTGTGTGACCTTTCCTTTTACAGTACATACAGTTTGGTGTCATTTCTGTTCTCTGTAACTTCCTGCAATTTACTATCTCGTGTCCTGACATTTTGCAAAATTGACAGTATGGTCTTTTCCCATTTCGTGTATTTATTTGCTCATTAAAATTCGTATTTCTTGGGTGATAATTTTGCTGTTGGATTTTATTTAATTCATTTGTATTTCTTAAATTGCTTTGTGTATGATATGTATATTTATTTTCCAAATTTCTATAGTTTGAATTATTGTTTGGGTAATTAATATTCATTTTTAAATTTGTGCTCCGATCTGGGCAATACGCTGCTGTATGCGTGACCGCCTCGCAAATTCGGCAAATTATTTTATTTCCAAATGTCTGTTGTTTCCCTTGCATAGTCATAACTGCTGCCGTCTGGCAATCTGAACTATCGTGTCCTTCTAGCGCACAGATCGTACACCAAATCATTTTCTTCGTTACTTGACAATACTTCGTTATGTGTCCGGGTTTATTGCACCTCTGACATACTACCGACGGGCAGTTCTTCATTGTGTGGTTCGGATTATTACAGTATTCGCATTTCTCGGCGACGTTGGCACTTTTTTCACACACATTCGGACCGTGACCTCGTTCTTTGCATTTCCAGCAGAGTTCATATTTTACTATCATTGGGCAAATTGTACACGTGTGACCCATTTCTTGGCAATATTGACAATGACTTCCTTTTAAATGATTTAATTTACAAGTATCTATCGAATGTCCCCTTGAACTACAAAATTTACAAATTAATTCTATTTTATCTTTAGCGACATTGCAAAGATATGACATATGATCCCTATTTTTACAATATACACATGATGCATTAAGACAAAATAGTGCTTCGTGTTCACTATTTTTGCAAATCTGACAGTGATATATTCTTGTGGTATTTTCAATTGATTTTTCAAAATTATATAATATACTTGCATTATCCTTCCTTATCATACTTCTTTTTTCTGTATCTGCTTCTAAATTTATTGCTTTTTGTATTGCACTTTGTGCGGTTGCGTGTTCTCCTAATGCAAATCGTAATTCACTTTTTAGACCGTCTTTAAAGGAATTTAATATGTCTGCTTCCAGTTTAGCCTTGAAAGTTCTAAGATTTTCTTCTGTAATGCCTGGCTCTAATGCTTTTAATTCTTTAATTTTAGTTCCTATTTCTGTAATATTGTTAGCATATTCTAAAACTGTTTCATTCGGTTCTTGATTTATTCGAATCAGTTTTCCATATAATGTATGTATATCTTCTTTACTTGGATAAATTTTTCGTATGAATTCAATTAAAACGTCAATAGAAGGAATAGTTGTTTTTTTTAGAGCTTTGTATACTTCCCCTTTTAATTTTATTTTCAAGAGTTGTACTAAGTTTTTCTCATCTGCGTCAGCAATAATGTCTTTTGCTTGTTGAAGTCTTTCTATGTATTCTTCTGGTTCCATGTTTTTTCCATCAAATTCTGGAACTATTTTCGCGACGTCTTTGAGTGGAAGTTTAAGTTGTTGATTTGCCATTTCTGTTTCGAGATCTATTAAATTTTCGTTTATGGGGATTTCTATTTTTCCGTTTTTATCAGTATTATTATCAATATTCTCCCTGGCTAAAATCAAGCTTTCTTCGTTAAGCAATCCGCCTATGTCTGTGTAATCCTGTTCTTGGTCGTCTCCTAAAAGCGCTGAGTCGTTGAAAAATGCAGGGGCTTGACTCGGTGTACTCGGCGTATAAAACTGGTTTGGTGATGTATTATCTTGTTTTATTTCCGAAATTGATAAATTATTTATGTTTAATTTTGAAATATCTCGTTTTTGTGAAGTTTCTGTAGTATTCTGTGTTTGTTTTAAAGTTACTATAGGTTGTGAATCTGTTTCCGTTGGAAAATTAAGGTCTGTCTTTGAGGTCGATGGGGAAAGTAATCTTTCACTATTTACTTTTGTTTCTGATTTATTTAGTATATTAACGTAAGTATGTTGTTTTTTTACATTCAATTGATTATTTGGGGGTGATCTTTGAACTTTTGGTTTACTTTGAAAAATATCGTTCTGCTTATTATTATCGTTTACTAGTTTTTTTAACTTTGGATCGCTTTGAGTCTTTTGTCTGGTTATAATCCCTTTGTTTCCCTTATTTTCAGTACTTCCCTTAGTTGACATGACATATTACGTTTTATGATATTTATAATGTTTCTTTTTAAATGTAGTTTTTATTATTTGTTCTACTATTTTTTGTGTATACTTCTATTTTTGTAATTTTTTATTTATATGATTTATAATTTGTTTATTTGCTGCTTTTGTATCTTCATCACTTCTACTTTCCGTTCACTTTATTTTTCTAGTGCTTGTATTTTTTTATTATTTAAAATACACTTACACGGATTATTTAATTAATAATTTTTGTTTTAAATTATTACTCAATTTCCTTTCTTTCGTTTAACCCTTTATTCTATTCTTTATTTTTCTCGTATATTTCGAACTTATTATTCTTAATCTTTTTCTTATAACCTTTGTTATTTTAATATTCTTGTTTCTATATTGTAATGTTTCTCTTTTGTCTTATTATTTTTCCTTTTAAATATTTTATTATTGATTTTTTTCTCACTTGTCTTATTTTCTTTGACTGTTATTTTTTTTCATATAATATCTTTTGATTTCAATATGTATTTTTATTTTGACACTTGTTATTCCACTTATAATTTGTTATGAAACTTGTTGTTAATAACTCGACAAGCCGTACACGTTTATCTTCAGAAGTTTAAACGATTATGCTACAATAATCCTTTCAACTTCTTACTGCAAAACGAGAAGCTCGGACTTATTCTATGTTAGTTTCAAAAAAAATTTTTATACAACCAAATACAATTTGCTTTTCACTATTCCGGTCTTATTTTTCATATGAATCTAGTGAACTTACGTTCAATTCGTACCGGAACCAATGTTAAGTCCGGGATAAATGAATTACAAACAATAATTAGTCGTATATAATATTTATTAAAATGAAATATGTGTAATTACCAATGCGGGCCATGCAAAGGCTTTTTATTGCATAAATGAATTAGGTTAAAGATGAGCCCGATGACGTATCGAATTCATCTTTTGACAAATTACGTATTACAACTTTTCTGGGTCGTCGTACTTGCGAAATGCTGAGCATTGCAAAGTGTGGCTTTTCGACTGCCGCGGAGTCCGATGGCTCGGATTCTCGCTCGACCGTATGTTAAAAACTGCATGCGTTGTCTTCCTGGTCGGAGATTCTATACGTCACAAGGTCGCATGAGTAGAATGCTGTGTCATATTAAGTTGTATTCTTACTTTTATGTGTCAAGAAATATCTGATACTAATAATGTGTCTTTAAAATGAGAATACGTCTCCGGACGTAACA